>PVIA01003304.1:0-173590 GCA_004024845.1 Tonatia bakeri
TGCGTAATATATCTGAGATTTTCCTGCCTATGTTCTCCTCTAGTACTTAGGAAAAGAATTTTTAAAAGGTTAAAAGATATCTTACAAACCCTAGGATGTCATGACACAAGACAGTAACTCAAATCCACAAAAGAAATGAAGAACCAGAAATGAAAAAATGCGTGGGTAAATATAAAATAGTCTAAATGCTTATTTTTTCATTTCTTCTTTTAAATGCCTGTAAAAGACATAAGATTGTGTAAAGCAGTGGTTATGACACTGCTTCATTAGACTGATAACAACACATAATATATCCAGTAATAATAGCACACAGGACAACAGGAGAATAGGGCTACATTGGAAGGAAGTTTCCATATTTTATAAGTATTAAATTAGTCATAATCTCTAGGAAACTGATAAATTAAGATGTCTTTTATAATTTCTGGAGAAATTATTGAGAGAATAACTAGAAAAATAGTTTAAAAATCAACAGATTTTAAATGATGCACTGAAAGTATTTTCTTAACAAAAAGAAAGCAGTAAAAGAATAGAGAAATAAAGAAATAAGCATTCAACAGTAATTATTTGGAGATTTCTATACCTAAGATTCCATAACTGATAGGGCTACTTTATTTTTTAAAAATCAGCAAGGACATAGAAGACTTAAACAATACCTTCAATAGACTCAAATTAATTGACTTATGTAGAATATTTCACTCAGTGAATGTAGAATTCAGGGTCTTTTCAATGCCCATGGAACATTTTCCAAGATGAGACCATATGGTGAACCATAAAACAAATCTCAATTAATTTTATTTTTTAAGTATTTTTTAAAAGATTTTATTTATTTATTTTTAGAGAGAGGGGAAGGAAGGGTGAAAGAAAGGGAGAGAAACATCAATGTGTGGTTGCCTCTCATGTGCCCCCTACCAGGGACCTGTCCTGCAGCCCAGGCATGTGTGTTGACTGGTAACTGAACCGGCACTCAATCCATTGAACCACACCAACGAGGGCTCAATTAATTTTAAAAGACTGAAATCATACAAAGTATGTTTTCAACCACAATAGAATCAACTCAGAAATCAACAATGAATAAAACCTGGGCAATCCTCAAGTATTTGAAAATTAAACAACATATCTCTAAATTAAAAAAATAAAAGTTCTTTAAAAATATCAACAAAATTAATGTCTTAACCAGACTAACCAATAAAAAATGAAGGCAACAAGCTACCAAATTCAAGTCATAAAAGAAAACAAAAACACAACATATCAAAAGTTACAGCATGCAGCTAATACAGTGCTTAGAGAGATATTTATAGCTTTTAAGGCACATATTAGAAAACAAAAAGGTCTCTAAATCAATAATCTATGCTTCTATTTTAAGAGCGTAGTAAAGGAAGAGCAAACAAAATCCAAAGCCAGCAGAAGATAGGAAATAAGACAGATTAGAGAAAAACTTAATAAAATAGAAGGGAGGAAAGTAGGAAAATAGCAATGAAACCAAAGGTTGGTTCTTTCAAAAAATCAACCAATGGACAAATCTTTAACTGGACTAACCAAGGGGAAAAAAAAGAGTGAAAACACAAGTTACTAAATTCAGGAATGAAAGAAGTGACATTACTACCATGTTATAAAAATTTAAAAGATTAGCCCTGGCTGGTGTAGCTCAGTGGATTGAGCGCGGGCTGCGAACCAAAGCATCGCAGGTTCTATTCCCAGTCAGGGCACATGCCTAGGGTGCAGGCCATGGGCCCCAGCAACAGCACATTGATGTTTCTCTCTCTTTCTCCTTCCCTTCCCTCTCTAAAAATAAAAATAAATAAAAAATTTAAAAGATTATGAGAATTTATAAGGAAAAATTGCCAAAAAATAAGACAAATTATACGAAATGGGTAATTTTATAGAAATAATGGGCAAAATACTTGAATAGAGATTACATAAGAAATAAGCGATGGCCAATATACCCATGAAAGCATGTCCAGCTTTATTAGTCACTAGGAAAATACAAATTAAAGCCACAGTGAGGCCCCACTGCACACCCACTGGAATGGCTGTGATAAAAGAACATCAATTTAATACAAAGTGTAGGTGAAGCTGTGGAGAAACTGCAGCCCTCCTTTACTGCTGGTGGGGAGGTAACAGGATACAGCCACTTTGTAAAACAGTTTTTGCAGCTTCTTATGAAGTTAAACATACATTTACCATATAACCCAAGAGTTACTATTTGGAACCCACCTAAAAGAAATGAAAACCTGTGTCCACATAATATTTGTAAGTGAATGTTCATAGCAGAGTTATTCATGATAGCTCAAGATTGGAAACCATCCAAATGTTCAAGTAGTGAGTGAATAACTAAAAGTGGTACATCCATACAATGGAGACTACTCAGAAAGGAACAGGGTACTGAGACTAGCTATGCATGGACAAACCTCCAAAACATCATGGTAAGTGAAAGAGGCCAGATCCAAAAGTCTATATAGTATGTAATTCCATTCATATAAAATATCCAGAAAGAGTACATTTGTGGAGACAGAAAGCAACTCCATGGTTTCCTAGGGCAGTCGTGGGATGGAAGATTACCTGCAAATAGGCAGGAAACATTTTAGGGGACCAGAAATGTTCTAAAACTCGGCTGTGGTGGTGTTTACAGAACTCTAAACTTACTAAGTAACATTGCCTTGAATTACATACTCACACTGGGGAGAATTTTATGGTATGTAAATTATGCTTCAATAAAACTGTGGTTTTTTAATGACTAATAAATCATATGAAAAAATAATGGCTGTCAGGATGAAAATGCCTGATTTCTTTATAAAGAGCAAATGCAAATTAAAAGTATAATGAGACACAGATTTTGCAACTCAGACTGACTAAGATGAAAAAGTTCGTAATATTCCCAATTAATAAAGATATGGACAATAGGCAGCTTTATTTATGGCTATGAGAAGTATTGATTTGGAACATCCTCTACGAGGAGGAATTTTGCTTTATCTTTCAAAATTTTAAATTACATCCTCCTTGGCTCAGTAATTACATTCTTTCTCCCACTGAGGCCAAGTGATGAATTTATGTTATATTCCCTACATGCAAAAGATTGCAAACAATCCAAAAGTCCATCATCAGAAGACTAAGATAAATTATGACACAACCAATGAGTAGAATGACATGCGTTTGTAAAAATATACAGCTCTATCTGAACTATTAGGAAAGGCTCTGCAAGCCTAGTGCTAGAAAGCAAAAGCAAGACAGTGTATTGTATGTTACCACTTGTGAAGTATGAGTTAATGTGGCCATACACTGTGAGAGCATTACAGATATGTTTTATACTTGCCTTCAGGGAATAGATATGTGGTCCTTAAAAAATCAGACAAATAAGGAATAAGTATAAAGGACACATGGACAGAAATGAGGTGGTGGGTTGAAAGTAGGAGGGAGGTGGGGAGGACTGGGGGGATGGCCTAAGATAGGAGTAAAAGACAGAAAACTGTACTTGAACAACAAAATAAAAAAAAATTAAAAATCCCCCCAAAAAACAACAAAAAAAAAACAGACAAATAGTGAAACTTGATTTTCACTGTCTATTCCTTTGTACTTTTTAAATTTTGTATCATGTGCAAAAATTCAGAAACAATGACACTTTGGTGAATTGTCTTTAAAGGGTGGTTTTGAATAAGTTTAAGGTGATACCAAGAGAAACAAAGTACTAGGCCCATGTTGACTGGAATAAATTCCAATCATAAATTTAATACATTAAGACATTCATTAATATATTGGTTTAAAAGTTCTTGCTTGTCATTGTAGTAATGGCTACAAATTCGACTTGAAAATACTTTTATTTTGGAGAAATTTCTATGTAATTGCCCAAAAAGCTATTTAATTTGAAGTTGATTCTTTGCATAGTAGAAATTATTTTCAAAAATCAAGCATGGCATTATAAACACTTCTTTTTTCTTTTTTAAGTTGAGGGTTTATTTTCCTATCATCCATTGTTTCAAGAAAATCAATTCAGAATATTATCTGAGAGTGCTAGAAGAGTAGGGAATAATTATACTAAAATCTAAAAATGAGTCTTTGACACGAATTTTAAGAGCAGGAATTATTCCCGTTCCAATAGAATGAACGGTAATTTAACGTACTTGGAGCAAGAGTTTCTCCCTGGATTGTCACAGACAGGCACACATTCCCTTTCAAGCCTCATTTCACATAAGTATTTTTAGGTCTCTTAAGCTTTTTTTGGTTGCCCTTTGTTTCCTTCCAAATTTTTTGTACTTTGGTGTTAGTACTAACCCCTCCATCAACTTCATTATGACTCCTCAGCACTTGAAACTTTCCAAGTAACTTAACAAGGAATGCAAAGTTGCATGCTCTGAAGCATGTCAGAGAAAACGAAATGTCAAAAACTCACAGAGCTGACAGGAAGAGAAGCTGGTATCACCATCTCTCCACATGGCCTTTTCTACTACCAAAGCTCCCCACCGTCTCCTAAGGATCTAAGACTGACCACTGACTCCCAGCCCAAAATGGTTTTCTCTTTTAAAGACAGTCAAGTTTACTTAGAGTTTTTCACTGTGACATTTAGCAAATATTAGTCAAGGGTCCATGTGTCAGGGAAAGTCTGCCTGGCATTAAAGGTGGGAATGCAAATAAGTCTGAGCCCCAACCCACCAGGAATTCAGAGTCCAGCAAGCAAGACAAACACGTGCGCACATAATTATGATTAAGTGCTATTTGGGTGTTAATAGAGTTTGTGCCAGGTGAAGGGCACTGGCAATTTGGAGGTGATTAATTCTGCAAGCAGGGGCAGGTGCTTGCACTGAAGTGGTGAGGTGTGGATAGATTTTTAAAGATGAGTAGAGATTTGTTAGGTACTCAAAGTAGAAAAGCATTCCCGGTAGCAAGCAGGGAGCTGGGAACCAGCAGCATGGCGTGCTAAGGAAAATGCCAGGCAGTGATGCATCGATAAAAAAATAAACATGAGGGAAGGAAGACACAATGGCACGGCCAGGAGTCAGGGGTTAGCCCCTGACTAGGTCCACCACCCTATTGTCTTGTCAATTACCTGTAAAGTTGTTATAGAGCCAGAATTTTAGAGGACTCCAGGGAGTTCAGTTGTTATATTTATATGTAGCTTGCAGACTGTAAATTAATATGCAAACATTCCTTGTAGTATTGTTTACAGTGGCAAAAGTGTGGAAACCACTTAAATGTTTACCATTTTGGGTCTGACTTAATAAATCATGATAGCTCTGTAAAAGGTAATAATATAAATTTGTTTTATAAAGTAGAGTAGAGTTACATCTATTAAAATGGATCTCACTCCAGGATACTATGCAGTTTAAACAAAAGAAAAAAACCAAAGGGCTGATCCTGTGTGCACAGCCTTTTGTGGGGGATCTTTAAGTATTATATATACATTACTAGGTTATGATCTATTAAGTACATAATGGTTATCAGTGTTTAAAACACACAGCTCAAGAACTGATTCCCTTTCCTCATTCCCTTTCTTTCATCTGTGAGAATGAGCAGGGACAGTGGAAGGATGAGAGAGCAGTTAAGAATAAGAATGCATACTCAATTATAGATTTTCCCACAGACATTAAATGTGGTTAACAAAAACCTACTTTTGCCCCACCCTGTATAATACCATAGTTAGTATTCTTCACCAGTGCACTGTTCTTTTGTTCAATACATAAAATCGTGTTTTATTTCTTCTGGGAACATGCACAATTGCCGTGGTGCTGGGGCACGAGGCTGTGGCCTGGGGACTGTCAAGCTGAAGACGGCCCCTGGAATGGGGAGACCCGGTCCACATATATCTGTCTGACATCAGGGCAGCAATACTTTTATTTAACAACATCCTGATGTGAAATGAGGACAAAATGAATAGTGTGGATGTTTTTATAGATGCTGCAGGTTAATGCTGTACCATAGATGTGATTGTACTACAGTGATTTCTGCCTTGGCTATTGCCATTTTGAATTTTGTGCTAGTGAGACATCCTAATATTTGGTATCTGTCATGTACCAAAAAGGTTAAGTCTACTGTTAAAGACTATCATCCTAGCCCTCAGCACTACCACTTTTGGGCATCTGACCTATCCTAAATTAATCATAAAGATATCTATAAGTATCCAAGGAAAGAAGCTGAATTTAAAGGAAAAAGAAAAACTGTGTTATGGTCAGGACCTGACCACATAATACACAGGAATAATTTACAACTGTAATGTCTTGAGTTCAAGGTCCAGAGCTCTTCATTCTGCTCTGAAAGAACCAAGAAAAGAAATATATCATGTTCATCCACTGCATACATTTCATAAAGCACTATTGTAAATGCTCTCAAGAGCTATGGGCTGAAATAACCTGGCAGGCCCCACCTATGTGCCCTCCTAGTTGGAGAGCCTGCTTCATAGACATGCAGGGCAGGGACAGTGACTGAGGACCCTGCCTCTGTCCTCGTCTGACAGGGCTCTTTGAGGGTGGTCAGGAAGCCAATGGAATTGTTTAATCTTCAGCAGTAAGCTTTCGGTGAAGTTCATCATTCTACAGAAATCCTAGTGCTAATGACTTCACTCTATTTTCTATCTTTCCTCCACTCCCAGGTTTCAGACAACACATGGAATTTTTCTTGCATTGACTCATTTAAGTAGCATTTCTTGCCCTGGTGGACTTCAGCATCCAAAGGTCATCTGTACACCACGCATTTGTCTATGTGTGCCTACCTCCTCCTAATGGGCTTCTTATTATAGACCTCAGTTCACTTTCTGAACCAGTTTCTGTTCATCACCTTAGCTTGAGATCCAACTGGCTGCCTGTCTGAGCTCCAGTTAGTGGTGATCTAACCTAGGAAATGTTAGGGCCTTTGTCTGCCTGTGCCTAAGGCCACACACACTTGAGTTTTCCCGTATAGACCGTGCTTTTGTACTTGCTCAGTATTGTGGGCCGTACAAGGACATTAAAGGCCCTTCCACCTTGAGTTTCCACTTTGCTCTTTAATCCTAAACCTGATTTGCTCATCCTCACACCTCACCTCAAACTGCTCATACAGGTATACTTCAAACATAAGAGAGAGTTCTAGGGGATTGCCTCTGACTGGGTTCTCTGGAAAGCAGCCTTTGAGACAAAGATTGGGTCATAGGGTGTGTATTATGGGATGCTGCTGGGATAGACACCTGTGAAAGGGAAAGGAAGGAAGCAGGACTGGACAGAGGGAGAACCTGGGCTGTGACGTAGTCCCCGTGAAGGGGCTCAGTCAACTCCATTCAGAACACTGTAACTGTAAGGATCCTCAAGAGTTGGTCTAAGCTGGGGAAAGGGGACCAAGTCTTTACTCTGCTTTCTGGTCAGCCATTTAATGAGAGCTGCCCATCCCCAAAAAGGACCAACGACTGAGAAACATCTTTTGGCTTCTTGGAACTTGCCACTCTGGCTGACATAGTACTTTATTCATTATCTCAGCTGTGCTGTCCCAAGGTCCTTTTTGTTCCTGGGACCAGAGAACACCCTCATGCCAAAGGGAAATTAGGTTGTGGATTCTGTGGATCAGCTAAGTTAAACTTTGGAAAGTAAAATACCTCCTCCACTGAGGGAACAGTTATTTCAGTCACTACAATGGATTACTTCTTTTACTACATGCGGGGGTTAGACAGAGCAAGGAGGGCAGGTGAATTTCACTTATGGATTTTTGAAGTTCTTGATACACAGCTTAGACCAAGAGACCTACAATTCTGGGACTCTGAATATCAGATAGTCTAAGAGTGAAGCATAAGTTAGAGACAATCTTGAAAATCTGGAAGAGAAATGACAGAGGAATGATTAAGGAGAAAGAATTTGCAGCAAGGCCAGGCATAAACAGCCTTCAGAAATGTATCCTCTCTTTTAAAAGGTTACCTGCTACTCTTCCTTACTGTTTATTCTCAAATTTACTAAGATAGGTTTCAACCTTTCAGCAAGTACAATGATCTGGGAAAATGCCGTGGCCACAGCTATCACCAAGCCCATGCATGACTCAGAAGGAAATATAAACGTAGCTCCATTGGGTTCAACAAGATGTCAATCTGGAAGTCAGAGATTAATTACCATTGTTAGGACTTAGCTGAAAAACCAGGATGCAGAGCTACCCACATTAAAATGTAATAGACCGGAGGCAATTTGTGTAACTTCAAACACTTCAGAAGCAACAAGAGCATTGTACTATCAGAGTGAGTGCAAACATTGATGGTCATGATGATAATTTTAAATCATAAAAAAAAAATTCACTCTTTTCAGTTGTGCTTTTTAACAGAGGACAGAAACATGGAGTGTTTCAGTAAAGTCCCTATTTGAATGGGTTAAAATAAAATAAATTTCAGAATAAGAAATGACCCTTGGGGACATCTGGAAAACTGGATTCCGGGCAGAGGTCAAATAAATGAAGTGTTCCTGGGAGTGAACAGAAATGTGTGAGAGCTTCTCGACAGACAAAGGCCAGAGCTCTCAAAGGATTTACTTCGAAGCCAGAAAACATGTGGAGCCCAGTCCTACTGCAGGTAAGACAAAAGGGAGGTCACAGGTGACTACCTTGCCTTTGAGCTCTATGCAAAAATGCTGTGTCCCCAGTTACACGAGAGCTTCTACATAGCCCTCAAGTTCACCAGGTGCTGACAAAAAGGTGAGAAACACAGATGGTCATGAACTTACTGAACAGAAATTGGTAGCCACGTTTGAGGCATAAAGCATTTTGGTGAGAAAGGGCGAGATCAGAGGTGAGAAGTTCCCCCCACTTGCATACAACCCCACTCTTCATGCCCAAATCTATGCTCCTCTCAGATGCTCTTCCAAAGTCCCTCGGGCCACTGCTCTACTCAGAGAAGGCCCCCTTCCTGACTCAAGCAAAGAGAATGATGCTGAAATAGTAGGGTCACTGCAATTTTACAAAGATACTATTGAAAGTTGCTTTAAGCTGCATTGATGCCCCAGAGGGCATGTCTACACAGGTGACTATGGACTGTAAAGGTAGAAAATCTTACAATGTGCTATAAAATGGTATCATCCACAGGGACAGAAAATAAATGACAATGGCCACACGCAGCAAGATAGATGAATCCCTCAAACATAAAGCTGATGAAAAAAGCCAGATATTTATATATAGTTAAAAAAGAAATCAGTAAAATTAATTTATGGTCAGGATAATGTTTTTTGGGAAAACGGGGTGTAAGGAAGGCTTCTGGAGGTCTAATTCTTAACCCAAATAGTGATTAAATGGGAGTTTTCAATTTGCGCCAATACATTAAGGTGTACACTGCTGAGGTTTCAATAAAACTTTAACAACAACAGTGTGGACTAACATGCCCATCTAGAAAGCAGTGGAGTTGGGATTTGTACCAGGTCTGCAGGACCTGCGTATTTTCAGAGTGTTTATAGACATTTGCATCATGGTGGGTAGTGAGCTCCAGTATTTGTACCTCAACCCCGTAAAATTTTTGAAAGCTCTTAGTTTCTCAGGCTCTCCTCCACTGCTGTGTGGGGTATTTGTCTCAAGGGGGAAGGGCAGTACCAATGTGGGGGCACACGTCTCTGCACCTCCTCTCAATTCAGTATTGTCTCTTTATGACTTCCCTGAGAAACAGCTGACCCAGTTGCTATCTCTCTCTTATTTCTTTTCACTTCCAACCAATTATTTTGCCAGTATTTTATCCAGTTTAAATGTATCTATAACAAGGTATTCTGCCATCACAAGAAGTTGGGGGGTGGGGGGGTGGAGAGAAATTTTCTTCATCCTTCTCACCTGGAGTTATCTCATCATTTATTTTATATATTATTCAACAAATATTAATTGGACATGCTCTACATAACAGGTACTATTCTAGAATAAATGGAATGACAAATAAGACCAAAAGACAACTCTTAGTGGCATTTGCAAAAATAATTGCATCTCCTCCATGGAGATTAAATTAGATCATGAATGTAGCATATTTAACACCATGCAAGGGGCAGACATAGTAAGGGTAAAATATATTTTAGTTATTATTTGTGCCTTCTATACCTTAAACATCTTCATCAGTGTTTCCTTTCCATTGCCCTCTGTACATCAGCATAAAGTAAAATAAAAAAGACGAAGATGTTTTTAATCTGGCAGCTTTTAGTTCGTAAATGATCAAAGCAATAAGACACATCTGAATTCACCTCCTGACACACGATGCAGCTGAAAGACCTGAAAAGACTTCTATTCCTACCTCCCCCCGGCTCTACAGAAAATGTGGAAGGCAGAAGTACGTGTCTGGTTGCATTGGGTGTAGGGCTGTTTAACGATGACAAATGAAGAAACCAAATGGGGTCATTCCTCTGGGCCTCTCCAACTGCACATGAACCACACATTGCTCTTTTAGAGCAATGCTCTGACTTGCCTTTCTTAGGTCACAAGAGTCATTCCTTGATCACCTCAACCCCCACTGCTTGGACCTTCTCAGCAGCCAGCCTGACCCCACAGCACCTTTTGCTTTACGTTATAAAACAACTTTGCTGAGCTGAAGTCTGTAGCCCCGTAAACTCTAGAATTATCCCGGCTACCATTCCAAAGGGCTTCCCTCACCTGCCCGTGCAGCCTGCTGTTACCTGATGAGAAAGCAGCGCTAGGGCTTCCCTCACCCAGCAGCCGCAGTGGGTCCCCATGAGGAAACGTGTCAGAACAGAGGTTTTGCAGGCTAAAAATACATGACCAGGTTTTCAAAAGACCTGTCACAAAGCATTCCGCAGCAACCTATTTTGTCCGTCTGAATCACGTAGGAACAAAACATACCCTCCTGTCATTCTTCTCTCACCTCTTGTTCACACAGAAATAAGATTCTTTGAATCAAATTTCCGAGCTCTGAAATATACTGCCAGCATAAGAATGTTAAAGGGACACCTTGAGAGGTTATCTGCCAGACATTAGCAAGCCATTTTCCAAAATTATATACCATAGATACTCTAGACAGAACACCGAATTTGCATTCCCTTCCCCTACGTTTGTAAATGGTCTCCTTTCAACCAGCGTCTATTACTCACCACATCACGGAGCCAAAAAGACATAATTACAGTCTGCTGCTTCTCCAGAGAAAGGCTCCCACGAAAGAAAAAAAATAAATAAATTGAAAAAGCTCAAATTCTTTTAGACCATACAAAATCTGAGAAAATTTTCTGCTGCCATTACAAGTGACACATCACTGGGCTAAAAATATCTATTTAGGTTGATGGATATTACTACTCATGATCCCACTGAAGAGGCAACAGAAGGAACCATGTTCAGTACGCCCAACACCTGACACTAGACAGGGGCCCGGAGTGGATCTGAGGCTCAGGGCAGTTAACCGAGGCTGGCAGTTAGAGGCCAAGGCCAGTGGGGTCCGATAATCTGTAGGGTCCCAGACAGCAAACTCTGTGCTCTGGCCATGTCACATCCCTGATATTAATACACTGCTCACCTCAGGGCCCTACTGTGTACCTGTTGAATGAAGAATTAATGAATGGTGGCAAGTACCAGTGCCTGGGAAATGAGTGGATTATAATATCTGAAGTGAGAGTTTTGCAACAGTGGCACTGTGAAGAAAAACCACATTCTTGTTTTCTGTTACTTAGACACAATCCTCTCTGAATACTACAACACTTCAGACACCAGATTGGTGGGATTCTTTCCTACACATCAACCAATTCTTCAATGGAACTCAATTCTGGGCCTGTGTACCTGGAGACAGCAGAAGATCCCACAGGTTAAGGTCCTACGATACTCCCTTCTCCTCCCATTTAATAGCTGTCACTCTCAAGTCACCTGTGCTTCTGGCCAACTGACTATAAATCAGTGGCTCCCTCGACCCCCTCCTCCAGTTCCATCACTTTGTGAGAGCAGCTCACAGAACTCAAGAAAACAATTTACTAACTACATTCCTGCTGAGAGAGGAAATAACTATGAACCATCCAATGGAAGAGATGTGTAGGGCAGGGTATGTGGGAAGGGGTGTGGAGTTTCCATGTTGTCTGAGCAACACTCTCTCGGCACCTCCAAATGTTCACCAAGGGAAGTTCTCTGAATGCTGTCTTTTTGGGGTTTTATGGAGACTTCATTACATAGGCATGATTCACTAAATCATTGGCCATTAGAGATTTAACTTAGTCTCCAGCTCTCCTCCGCCCCCTAGAGGTCAGGGTTGGGGCTGAAAGTTTCAACCCTCTAATCACTTTGTTGGCTCGCTGATAACCAGACCCTATCCTTGGGTTACCTAGGGGCTTTCCAAAAGTCACATCATTAACATAACAAAAGACACCCTGATTTAGGAAATTTCAAGAGTTCTATTCCAGGAACTGAAAGAGCAAATATATGTTTGTCATTGTAAGTCACAAGATCACAAGCACTATTGACATTTTGCCTGGGTAATTCTTTCTTGTAGGGGGCTTTTGTATGTGCAGTAGGATATTTAGCAGCATTCTATGCCTTCACCCACCTAGCCCCATTCATGACAAGCAAAAATGTCTCCAGATATTGCCACATATCCATTAGGGGGCAAAACCAGCTTTAGTTGAGAACCACTGATCTAAAGGAACAGAGTAGAAAATTTAGGGAGATCCTAAGAATCAAAGAGGCCTGGCAGAAAGATTACAGGTAGGGTGGCTAGGCTTAGGGACACTTTCCAGGTTCTAGAAAAACTTGATAAGTATATCCATCAGGATCCTGTTGGTTGCCAGTAACTTAGCCTGAAGTAGCTTAAGCAATGAAAGATAATCTATTAGAATAGTACCTAAAAATTCCAGAGGTATGCTAGCTTCAGGTAAGGCAGGATCTAGGAGCTCTCTGCTTTCCTGCATGAAGGCTCCTCCATGTGGCGGCAAAGTTCCCACAACTCCAGGTCTACATCCTACCAGCTCAGAAACCAACTCTGATAGGAAGAGAGCTTCTCCTTCTTAATAATTCTGGGAAAAAAATTCTCACACTCAGTCTCTTTAGACCAACTTGAGTCATGTGTCCATCTCTGACTAATCAGAGTTAAGAAATTAATCAGTTGTAAAACACACCAAGTGGTCAGGTCTGAGTCCCATGCCCACTCCTGGAACCCGGAACAAGGAATAGACCGGTTTCATGCAAATTGTCTGAATTAATATTGAGAGGGGAGGGGATAGAATAGTTACCTAAAGAAACTCAAGATGATCATACCAGAAAAGAGTAGTAATAATCACTTGTAGAACAGTATAAGTTAGCAGTCCAGACCTGGACAAATTAAGACACTGACCCAAAAACCAAAGCAGGGTGCCAGCACACAGAGACCCAGTGCTGGCCTCAGGGTACAAGCTGCTCAGATGGGCTACGATTCATGACTATTTTCTCTGAAACTTTCCTTCCCAGATCTGCAGGTACTTATTAAACATGAAGAGGTTTATGCATTCAAATAGCAACATTTAATCTTTCCTGGTGCCTGGCTCTATTTGCATACCTTTGCTTTCATTCTGCCCTTTCTGAAGATCCCCTTGGGTAAATTCAGACTTGGATCAGCTCCTCCCAGCTTGATTACAGACGCTTTCTGTTTTCTGTTGCTCTTAGACACCAACCCGTGGGTCACAGAGCAGGATCTGCCAGCTGCCAAGGCCAGGGCGAGGAAATGGAAGGGAAATTTTACATACCTTTCCCTGGAAGTGGGAGGAGGAGGTTTCTTCCTGACTTAGCAAGTGAGCACTTTATGTCCAGACACAGAATAATGGCTCTTAATAATGTTTATAAATTGTGGTCTCCCAGATAAAACCATGGGTGCAATTTTCACTTGTTTAAATTCTAATCCCTTTAATCAATCTTACTGAACATTTCTCTACAGACTCTGTCTTGTAACGTGGGTCTTAAAAGACATGTTATATGGGATATGAGAAGACCAGCCACATGCAC
Source organism: Tonatia bakeri (assembly GCA_004024845.1). Lineage (NCBI taxonomy): Eukaryota > Metazoa > Chordata > Mammalia > Chiroptera > Phyllostomidae > Tonatia > Tonatia bakeri. Next base: position 13,858 of record PVIA01003304.1, read on the forward strand.
TTTGTAAACTCACAGCCTTTGAATCTCATTGTGTGACAAGCTGCAGGATGTGGAAATGCCTAAGTTTAAGGCTGTTTTTTCATAGAGGTGATGTTCCTTGAGGTCAGTTCCTTTGATTTGTATAAGGCAACTACTGTGTGGAGAGGGACAAGCCTGTGCTGACCACCATCTGGCTTTGGGTCTGCCCGGGAGACCAGAATCTTAGATTCCCCGGTGACCAGTAAAATCAATACCTGTGTGTTAAAACAACTGGAAAAGTTTTTTTAAACGTATGCATTCTTAAATGATACAAGTAAAGTTATTAATTTACAAACATAAGAATATTCAGTCAATTCAAATGCCAGTCCAGGTTGTTCCTTTATTAGGGACCCGATGACAGCTCTGTCCTTCTGTTGTGATCGTTTTCTAGTGCGGTTCCTGTTTCCTGAGCCTGCTGACCCCCCTCAGAGTATCAAATGAAGCCTTGTTCTGCTCTGCTCTGCACCAAATCACGGCATGGCAACACATGCTGCAAAGATTTCAGATTTACGGAGTCATTTTAAACCTTTGATCTGCCTCTTTCAAGTATGCAACATGGAGTTCATTACGTATCTATTTTCTGATGATTGGAAATGTGGGCACACCTATTTCAAAGCATTATACTGAAGTTTACCGATGAAGCACATGTAAGGTTTGACACAGAGTGGGAGCGCTACTGATGGTGTCTTTTGTGTTATTTCAGGGTCTTTGTGTGCTATTTGAAAATAGTCCTTGGTTTCTGCATCTGCAACCATAAATCATGTTCTTTCAGTATTATCTTTACAGAAGCTTTGTCTCTCCAACACTTCAGGCAAAATGCTGATCACCTGCTTTATTGGCTAACCCAGGAAGGACTGACATATCTCTCCTTGTTCCACACCCACTTCCAGCAGAGCACTGTCTCAGGCCCAGGATGGCTTCGGACTTTGGGCAACTTTGTGTTGGTCCCTAAGTAAGGCCATGAAGTAGCCCACAACAAGAGCGTGCTAGAGACATAATCATTCCATGCCTGTGGTGGCTTTATAATTGTTTAATGTGATGTTCACCATCAGTTACACACACACACACACACACACTATTTCAGAGATAGAACAGATGCTTTTTCAAGTAAGCGCAATGTTCTCTAGGAATTGAGCTCTGTTTGATACAAAGCATTCTGCACCACTAAGCAAAATACATTTGCCAAGACCTCTTCACCCCATTTCCTTTTTCTTCCCTCTTCATTACTCCTCAGATCACTTTTTAAGAGAATGCCATCATTTGCCCACCAAACCACACAAACACATCTTCGGTAAAAGGGACCTAGACGAAGCCATCATTCCTTATGGGCTATTTCCATATTTTCTTTATGAATACCCAAACTCTTAGTATCTAATATGGGGTTTGTTTTTCTTTGGTCAACCTCACCTTTCATTTGTACATTCAAGTTTAAGCTCACCCCTCACGATTTTATCTTTTGTTCTCTACCTCATCTTATGAGATTTCTAAGCAACTCATTGATTTAACAAACATATTGAGCACTTCCTATTATTAAGACTCTGTGCTAAGAGTTGAGGATGTATGTACAAACAATTCATTGCTAGAACACAGCACAGTACAATGGCTGATATAGTAAATGCAGGAGCTATAAGCCATGGAATCATAAAACCAGCACATCTAATCAGAAACTACACTTGGTGAGCCCCTTATCTCTGCTCTGATGCTAATGTGGCCACAGCTAGATAAATGCAGGGGTGAGAGGTGTAATCTTAGATGCATGCTAGGCAGACACAACCTCACAGGCATAGGACTAAACCTGTGACCAGAGAACTGACTCATAATATGAGGGTGCACATTTGCAGGGATTCAGCTGGTAAACGAATCAGAAAGGACCATCACACAAGGGTCAAAGGGTTGATTACATATTTCTTTACTCATCTAGATCTTAGTTTCGAGATCGTCACAAATGATTCCTCACCTGTGAAAGGGATTCATAACGACTGCATTCATGAGGATTGCCAGGTGGTTCTCTGGCAGGCACAGGAGACAGAGACTGAGTTGTAAAAGTGACCTCACATTGCCCTTTACCAGCCACTCCCTTCCTACTCTCCGATTGCACACCGCAACTGTCTTTGACATAGTAATGGCTATGCTTATTATTATCATCATCGCTTTTCTGAAAAAAATAAGAATTTGTTTTTTTTCTTTCTTGCTTTGAAATAACAATTCCCTGCCATGTATTTAATAAGCACTAAATTAAAGGAGTGGAAAGATTAAGACAAGAAACTATTTTTTTTTTGGAAATTCCATTTGTAGAAATCCTTAAGTAAACTCAGAATGTAAGAAACTCTGAGGCTAGTCAACGTAAAGCCATGACCCTTAAATTGACCACAGCTGAACCTCTATCAGGACTGTTTTTTCAAGGAGTATAAATCTCAGACAACTACAAATAAGGGCTCAAAGCTGTTTGTCAGTGTACTTGATGGAGGCATGCAAGTTTCTGGTTCTGACCAGAAATTAAGAAACAAGTACTAACAAGGTGTGTCTCTTTTCTATCTAATTTATGTATGTATGTATGTATGTATTTCCAGGATGGAAATAAATGTTACATCACTCCATTCAGCTACTGTTCACTCTATTTACTTCTATTCAACTCCATTACCCTATGTGCCACCCACCCACCCCAAGTATTATTACATTCTCAGCTAAAGTGCAAAAGGTGATTTCTGGACCTGTCCCTATACCGTCAAAAATCTTTGTAACTCAATAATCTTGTTTGGGTTCCCCCAGAAACAAATTATTTTTTGTTTGGCTCTGAGACAAGGACAAGCATGGAGAACATTTATTCCTATTTGAGACACGAAGGAAGCATTAGCGGGGCAATAGGGAAGTGATAGGGAAGGGGAGACAGTCAATAAAAGCATTGTAGAGCAGCTACCACAAGGGGCAACCAGAGTTCATCTTATGGAGAAACTCTGGGAAATGGCATGAAATTCATACCAAAAAATGTTCCCCCTCTAAGTGTTGTGGGTTGAATTATGTCCATTTAAAAGATGCATTGAAGACCTAATTCTCAGTACCTACAATTGTGACCTCATTTAAAAATAAGATCATTGCAAATGTAATTAGTTAGGTAAAGACGTGCTCACAGTGGAATAGTGTGGGCTCTCCATTCAATATGTCTGGTGTCATTATAAGAAGACAAGGTGAAGCTATAAAGAACGAATGCATGAGAAGATGGAGACAGAGATTGGAGTCACACAGCTAGAACCAAGGAATACCAACAAGAGATGGAAACCAGCAGAATCTAAAAGAGGAAGGATGCTACTCATAGTTGCAGAGGGAAAATAACCTTACTAACAACTTGATTTTGAACTTCCAGTCATCAGAACTGTAAAAGAATAAATTCTGCTGTTTTAGGGCCCCCGGTTTGCCATACTTTGCTATGGGAGTCCTAGGAAGCTAATACACTAAGTGAAGGATCTGAGTTCTTTATATACTAGTATGTGTCATTGGAAGGATCTGGGGTATGAAAATACTACTATTTACTCAACCACTGGCAACTGAGAGTTAAATCCACACTACTTCTTGACTTTCACGCATAGGGAGAGCAACCTTTCCAAGCTCCAGAAAAGTCTCCAGGCATAAAGATATAGATGTTGGCAGTTGAAAATCCAGTGAGCATACTGAAATGATCCCAGGGGTGTCCAACCTGTGGCCTGTGGGCCACATGTGGCTCAAGATGGCTATGAATGTAGCCCAACACATAATTGTACATTCACTTAAAACATTATGGGATTTTTTGTGATTATGTGTTGCAGTGTATTTAACTGTGGCCCAAGAGAACTCTTCTTTCAGTGTGGCTCAGAGACACTGGAAGTTTGAACACCCTTGCAAGGTATATGGACAAGGTTCCCCCGCCTCATTGCCTATAAGTTAAAGTCCAACTACTGAGGCCGGTGGCAGAAGACGACAGGAGGAGTCAGTGCACTCTTGCTGGTTTGAAGACTGAGGGGTCAACTGCCTCAAGAAGCAGTGAGTGGCTCCTGACTTTTCTTCCTCCAATAAGGAAACAGATTCTGCCAACAGTCTGAATGAGCTTAGAAATGGACTCCTCCCCCAAGCCTACAGCTAAGTGCTAGCGAGCCAACACCTTGATTTGGTCTCCTGAGCAAAGCAAGGCCTTGATAGGCCACTAAATTTTGGTATGGTTTTTAAATGGATCATTTAAGCAGGCCTTTCCTGCCCTTTGTTTAAAAGTGCAATGTTTCCCCAGATTATGCATGTTGTATACATTATCTCGAACCTCAGAACAACCTTGAAAAGTGAGTTCTGAATAATCAACAAAAGAAAAAAGCAAACAAAATATAACCAGAGACACTGAAATTAAGAACAATCTAACAGTAGCCAGAGGAGAGGAAAGTTTTACAGGAACTACTACTATAAAGGACATACGGACAAAATCAAGCGGAACGTGCAAACAAGGGAGGGAGGTGGGTTTGACCAGTGTGTGGTGGGGGGTGGGGAGGGGTAGGGAGAAAATGCAGACATCAGTAATTGAACAACAATAAAGTAATTAAAAAAAGCCTGGGGGGTGGGAAAGTGAGTTCTGTATAATTCTCCCCATTTTACAGATAAGAAAACTGAGTCTCACAGAGGTTGAGCAATGCATATGCATTTACCACTAACATCCCTGTTATTTCTGCTCAAACTCAAAACAACTCTGAAACCTTTGCTTTTATAACATCATCTCCCAATTTGTGCCAGGTAAAGAATCTCTGGTGAAACCACTGACATGAGCTCAGCTTCTTTCCCTTTGGAAAGGGGAGTATCGCTGTTGCGGGCTTGGACAGAATGCCCAAGAGCATTCTGACTTCTCCAGGAAAGCAGTGGGAAGCAGATGCCCTAGAGGCAAGCAGGGGTTCGCCTACTCACCATATGTCAAGTGGTGACAGGTCAGCATTCGTCTGAAAGGTAATCACTCTCAGGGTTGTCACCTGGGAGCATATGGCCATTGGGAAGGAAGAAAATGCCCACTAACATGCCAGGTGTTAAATGCCCATTGCCAAAAAAATATATATTATTTATGACAGCTTTTAATCTCTGAGGAAGGTGAAGAGGCACCTTTTCCTCTAGGCAACTGGTAGAACTATTCAGTTACACTCAATAAGCTGCAACAACTATATACAAGCAAAATGTCTGGCCCTACAAGAGGGAGATTGTTCCATGCTCTTAAAAATATTGGCTCCAAATTGTAATCTAGGCAATTAAACATTATCACCCAGACAACCAAGTAGAAAAATGGGCAAAAAGTTAGGACAAACACTTCACAGAAGCAGGTAAACAAGTGCTCAGTAGACAGGAAAATGTGCTCAACCTCATCAGACATCAGGGAAATGTGCGTAGAAACCCCAGCTCACCAAAGTGACTCTGGCGGTTCACCAAAGTGGTTAGAATGAATGGGGACCGACTGGAGTTTCAAATCCTGCCCCGGGAAGAAGTATAAATTCATACTTTAGGAAAATCATGAGCAGTATTTGCTAACGTTGAATACATCCTTACCGTACAACCTACCAATTCCACTGTCAGGCACACCCAACAGAAGCGTGGGCATACGTTCGCCCAAAGACGAGTGAAGGAGCGTTCATACATATGTGGGTTTGAATGTGCTGCCTGAAACTCAACACTTCCAGGTCGCGGTTACACAGTAGCACATTCCCTGTGCTGTGGTGTGCTGAGAGCTCCAGGCTCCAGGCAGGCTCTACCATTTCATTGGCTAATGCTTCGGACCAGTCACTTAAGCATCAGTTTTCCTGTCTTTGAGATGGAGGCCACAGCCACACCTGCTGCATAAGATTATAAACATTAATTATGTTAATGCAAATGTAGCAATTAGAACAGTGAGGTATAACTGACAAATAAAACTGTAAGACATTTAAAATAGTGATTTGATATATGTATATGTTGCTAATTACATACATTCATCCTCTCACATATTTATCTTCTTGTTGTTATTGTTGTTGAGAATGTTTATGCTCTATTCTCTTAGCAAATTTTAATTATACAATACAGTGTAATTAACTGTAGTCATTATGTTTTACATTAGGTCCTCAACCTGTGTCTTACAGCTGAGAGTTTGTACACTTTGTCAACCTCTCTCTATTTCCCCCATTTCCCAATCCCTGGAAAACACTCTTCTGCTGTGTTTCTATGAGCTTGATTTCTTTTTCTTTTTTTCTTTTAGATTATACATGTAAGTGATACCATGCAGTGTATATCTTTCTTTGTCTGGCTTGTTTCACTTAACATAAGGTCCTCAGATTTCATTAACTTTGTTACAAATGGGAGGATTTTCTTTCTTCTCATGGCTGAATGATATTCCATTGTGTAAATAGAAGTGTGTACTCTTATGTACAACACACCTTCTTCATCCATTCATCCATTGATGGGCACCTCGGTTATTTTCATATCTTGGCTATTTCCTACTAGGTATTTATTTATTTATCTTAGACAAAAGATTTACTTTGGAGCAGTCCAGGCTGCACAGTACTCAGCAATTTTGCTCAGTAATTGTGGAAAATTGCACCCTCCTGGCTGCAATCTTGTGACCGTGAGGGATCAGAAAGTTAGTGGAGGAAAGCAAAGTATAGAGAATCACAAAGAAAGGAAGTAAAACCCTGAATAAATTATGCCTGAGACCTGCCTCATTTCTGAACTTTTTAGTAACATGAGCCAATAAATCCCTTCTACTATTGAAGCCAGTTTGACTCCCATTTTCTTCTACTTGCAGCCAAAGCTTCTAACAGACACAGCTCCAAGTGGACTGAATGTATGGAGAAGCCAAAGGGTGATGGAGTTTTGGGCACTAGGACAGAGGATTGAATGCATCTGAAAATAATCCAATTTAAACAGAGTCCAAGAGACAAAGAAAAAATTCAGTGCTGGACACCAGGAGATAATTGCTTAATTACAGTTTGGGGACAGCAATCATAAAGGGGAACATTTCACCCCAATGGGACTGCAAAGAAGAAAATTGCTCATTGTCTCAAATCAGTAAAAGCTGAAACTCCTTGTTTAAGGATTATTATTCTCTGTGATAGTTCCATAATGTTCTGTTAACTTGCTTTTTTTAAAAGGCAGTGTTTTTTTTTCTAGAAGCCTTAGAGGAAATGAATAAGGACACAAGATGGAGAGTTGGCAGTTTAATGAAAGAACCTTAGTGTATATTTTCATACCTATTTTTGGTATGGAAGAATCTTCTAATTACTACAGTTATTTTAAATGTTAAAGCCTGAACTTCTAGATAAAATAATACAACACAAATTGTTCTTTATGCTACTAAGCAAAGCTTTCCACTTCAACCTTCTTTCTTCCCACGTCGAAGCTGGGCCAATCTTTGCCCTTTTTTCCTCTCTCAGCCATAGCTCTCCCTCAGGAAACACCATTAGTGTCCCATTTGTTTATACAGATTAAATTATTCTATAGTAAGAGGACTTTTGATTTGTGTATTAAAATTACACATTCTCAGGTTGCTTTTAATTTGCAATGCAAAACTAAATTACTCAATTTTTCTTACTTGGATTCCTGAGTCAGTGACCACATAAAGAATATAACTCTTAAATTCACACAAACACACATATTCAGAACTTACTAGACATTAAGTGTTTAAGAAATACAAAACCAGATTCTTAGAAAGAATAGACCTGAGAGGGAATTGTGGTACATGAAAAGTAAAAAAAAAAACCCACACAAAGACCTGAGGGAATAACTATATTTCATTAAGTCAAAGATTGTAGATCTCAGAAATTGAGCTGCATCTTATGATTGGCTGGGTTGCTGTTATGAGGTAGTTCTTTTCTCCTGCACAGGTGTGAACCTCATTGTAGATGTTCACATCATTGGTACTTCAGCAGGTTATGTGAATCATCGGTCCTTTAAATGTTGGATGGAATTTATTTTCTTCCAGATTTGGAGACTCGAAGTCCAGAATCAAGGTGTTGGCATGGTTGGTTTCTTCTGAGACTTTTCTCAATGGCTTACAGATGGTCACATTCTCTCTAGGTCCTCACATAGTCTTTCCTCTCTGCACCAGCACCCAAGTACCCAAGTGTCTCTCTCAGTGTTCAGATTTCCTGTTGTTATAAAGCTGTATTGGCTTATGGTACACCCCAATGGCCTCACTGTATGCTAATCACCTCTTTAAAGAGTTACCTCCAAATACAGTCACATTGTGAGGTACTGGGGTTAGGTTTTCAACATATGAGGTTGGGGGTGGAGGGCACATAATTCAGCCCATAACACTGGTTGTTGTCTGAAAGCCTTCAGTAGACACCTTCCAGTAAGACTATGGAAGCGTTGGTAACAGCGCTCACAGAATGGGTGTCTGTAACGGAGCGGGGAAATCCAAGAGACGAGAGCAAAGCACTCTAAAAAATGCTGTGTTACAACACTTCAGGGGAACAGAGGGCAACAACTGGTGGGAAAATTCTAAGGTGTTAAAGTTCTATGCTGTAGTTGTCAGTTTTTCTTCCTTGGGGATGGATGAAATGAGCTATCTTGTAATCACTGGCATCTGTGCAGATTATTTCCCTATTCCACTCAGCGTCAAACCCACTCTCAGGTACTCTGTGATGCCCGAGGTGGGTAGGGTGTGGGGACCACAGATGCCACATTCCCCTGGCCCATGGCTTCCTCATAGACTCTGCAAATGGACAGCCTGACAGGAAGACTGGAAGCTGGGAGGAGAGGAGAGAAGATTTATTATTTTTCCAGATGCTGTCAATGTTGCTCCAATACAGAGGATAGTTGTAACTTCAGCCTTCAGACTTTTGGCAGCTCCAGTATCGGCCATAAAATAGTCCCCTAGGGTGATAGCCAGCCATGCCCACATCAGCCACATGGTAGCCCCTCAGAGGTTCAAGCTGCACAGGGAGGGCCCAGCTCCTGGTTGGGTGGTTAAGTGGTAAACCTACCTTTTTATCTTCCCTCCCACGGTAACAGCTTACTGAAACTTCAATATCTAGGTAACTTCAGCATCCACTTTTTATGCTTTTAGCCGTCTGCTCCTGCAAAGCCAGTTCCTGTATTAAATTGTCTCCATTAGAAATACCTGCTTTGTTTCATCTATCCCTATGTAGACTCTGACTAATATAATGTCTTAGATTAGGTGTAATAAAGTACCTTGAAACACTTAAGTATAATACATCTAAGTATTCTGTTTATCTTTACTTACGGGGTTTATATAAACCACTTTATATAGACACTTTGCCTCGATTACCCACTTGTATTTGAGGTTTTGGAGTTTATTTTCTGTAGATTCCTTTTAGTCTTTACAGTTTCACAACAACAGATTAATTGGCTCCATATTGTCTTTACAGTTGCTGACACTCTCGTGCACTCATTCTGAAGTAAAAGGGAACTCAGGGTTCCCTGAATCATCCAGACTGGCATTTATTTCAGTTAGCCTAAAGTGCCGTGACTGCTCTATTTAATCTTCATATGCAGTCTCTCTCCTATATGACACATCAGTTATTAGAAAGAACTTTTATGCTGCCTTTAGCAGCTGTTTTTTTCTTTTCTGCAACTTATATTTTTAGAGGAGATTTGTATCACCCATTATTCAAGTAATTATCAGTTTTTGCCGACTTGTTGATTTTCTTAATTAAACTTAGCTAACAACTAATTTTAAAGAGAAAAATGCAACAGTTTTTCCTAGTCCATCTAATTAACTCTTCCTTATTTTATGCTATACCCTCAGACATAAAGTTAATTGTGCATAAAACAACACTTCTAATATTACTACTGTCATCTTAGGTTTATGGTTCCAAGTTGCAAAGAAAAAAAATATTTGAGAGAACTCTTATTTATTCGGAGTGGCATAACCAGCTCGTATCTCAAGACAAATGATAAAAATAACCATAAAAGAGAAGCAACTTTGGGAGTTGCAGAAAAAGAAAATACAAACTTTCAGAGACACCTCAAATTATTTTGTGAAGGTGAAATTTGTTATAGTGAATATGGAATTTTTTTTATCTTATCATACTGCCTCACTTATTTTCTGCCTTGAAATTGAATACTCTTGCTGTTAAAAAAAATTCTTTCTCTTTTCAAATATTCCTACATGAACAAAAAGCTATTTCTTTTCTCATTTTTCTAAACAAAAAAATCTTTTTCTTTGTAATATCTCTCAAAGAAATCTACTTTATTCAATTTCATAGATACCAAGCTACTCTAGGCCCTTAATTCCTGATCCATGGATAATCATAATAATCTTCACACTGGGCTCCCTGCCTCTACTCTACTCCTGAATCCAGTGGTGAAGATCACAGACTGCCTGGGTTCAAATCCCGGCTCCAGCAGAATGACTTCACCCTTCTATTCCTCAGTTTTAAATATTCAAGATAGGGTTTTCCTGGTCAGACCTAGACAAACCCTGAGTGATCATGTACCAAAGAGTGTTATTGGGAGATTTAAATGAGTTAATATATAAAGACACTGAGAACAGTACTTGGAACTTGATAAATATTAGTGATTATTAAATACCAATATTATTGCATGTAATTCTCTAAATAACACGAAATACTCTGAGCTTTACTCTTTTGTGGATACAATTGACTTCACATAAATATTAACACTCAAATTCTACAAGCATGGTTACTTTACCTGTGGGAATTCAAAACCTGAAAGAGGATCCTACTCTGTGATATTTCTGCAGGCCCCAAAGGTGACTTACATATACTCATAAACAAAATGATTCCTTCTTCTTTGTAAAATTCATAATCTGGCACAATACCTGATGTCTACACTGCATTAGTTCCCCAGGGCTGCTATATGAAAGTATAACACATTGAGTGGCTTACAACAAGAGATGTATTCCCTCATAGTTCTGGAAGCTGGGAGTCTACAATCAAATTAGCAGAGCCATGTTCCCTCTGACGGCTCTAGACAAAAATAGTTCCTTGCTTCTTCCTAACTTCTGGTAGTTGCCAGCAGTTGTTAGTGGCAATCCTTAGCACTAATTGGTCTATAGTTGCATCACTCCAATTTCTGCCATTGTCACCAGGCCTTCTTCCTAGTGTATGGCTCCAAATCTCCCCTCTACTTATAAGGACACCAGTCCTCCCTACATAATCTTAACCTGGTAACATCTGCAATAATTCTATTTCAAAATAAGGTCACATTCAAAGGTACTTGGGGTTAGGACTTCAACTTGTATTTTGAGGAATACACTTTGACCTATAACATGTATGTTTTGCTTTAGAAGATCATCTTATCTGTGTGATGCTAGTTAATTATCATAAAATGCCTGAAGCAAGTGTTGTTACCCCCTTTTAGAAATGGGGAGGCTGAAGTTAGAGATGTTAAGGGACCTATCCCAGTACTTTAATTAAGGTTTTCTAGATCTCAGACCATTTCTCTTGAAATTATACCGTAGAAACCTTGAATTCAATGAGAACACTGATCTTAGTATTTAAAGAAGGTTAAGTTACTGAGTATTCCACCAAACCTTACACTGCATTTCGATTCAATCAAGCAGCATGAAGGTCTACAAGGTCAACATTTCTGGTCTGAGTCAGCTGTGGTTGCATAGCAACCATAACCTTGGTGGCATATGATAGGCATTTATCATTCATTCATCTGGAGTCACCGGGGAGTTATCTATGTAGGTATGCTGTCTATGGACAGGATCATTCACATGGGTTTTGGTGATTTTTGACTGATCTAGTCAAGACTCAAGTGATTCAGCCCACCACTGCTCCACATGTCCTTCATCCTTCTCCTGAGACAAGCAAGCTATCCTGGACCTGTTTTCATGGTGATAGTAGAAGTTCAGGAGACAAGGTAAGCCTCAGTGTGCAGGCCCAAGTCAAGCCTCTTCTGCCTGTACTAGTACTAATATCACACTGGCCAAAGCAAGGCCCATGGCTGGCCCTAGTTATCAAGGCGCAGGGCTGGTCATGTTGCCAACATTGGGAGGGAACCCCCAAACAACATGACAAAGGACATGGACAAAGGAAAGTGTGAAGAACTGGAGCCCTCATTGCAATTTATGTTGCTACCTTAGGGTAACCATGGTGAGTGGTTTCCTTTTCTCAGCTAGCATCAGGACCACACAGTCATTGAATACCTGAAATTTATTGCTTCCCCTCTTCACCCAATAAGTGATCTTCCTGCAGTCTTCCAATAAATTTTGAATGTTCTTGTAACTCTGTTGCTGGTTTTCACATAAGGCTTGAACCTATTCAAAGTGAAAGGGTCATCACTTTAGAAATATGGAAGTATTTGTAGAAATACTACAAATGGAGAAACACATAAAATGTTTTACTACAGCAGATGGGCTCATTTACATTGAATCGTATTTCTCTGTCCTCCAGTTCCAATATTCTTCATATTTCAGCAGAAGGTTTCATTTTTCATTTTGACACTGTGATTCAACCTCCTCTTCAGTAGCTTATATCTAAAGAAATTATGTTCTAGAAATCTCAGTAACAGATTCTCTTTGTTTTTTACAGAAAAAAAAACCCCAGACATTAACAGTATTCCTACTAGTGAGTTCATATGCTCAGTTTTTCTCAGCATTTTTCTAATTTTATTCCTTTTCATATAGATTCACAATTACATTCATAAGTTCTATAATCTGTATGGTTTAATAAATGTCTGTTGAATAAATAAATGAGTAAGTTATTTTGGGCCTGAGCATCTATTACTTCTCAACCAATAATGCACCTGGAGGAAAGACGATGTTGGTCATGAGGTTTGCAAACAAAATTATTTCCACCCCAGCTGCAGCAACCAGAAGAAATGTATAGTTTAATGATGTTGAACTGGACATGTCAATTTATCTTTTATTTGGCTCAATAGAAAAATAAGTGTTTAGCTGTCTCCCCATTAAGAATTTAAACCGCCAATCCTCCCCACATCACAGCATGGCAAGGCACACATACGTGAGCCACAGGTGTAGCTAATAAGACTAGTATAAAAAAAAAAGACAGAAAATCTTTTTAAAAAATTAAATTAAAAACAGTAAAAAGACTGGCATGGCAAGACAGGCAGCCATGCTTTCAGAACACTCTTGAGGGTATAATCTTAACTTATAATATTCATCCAATTATACATTCAGTTAACAAATATTTTTGACATTCTAACATTTGCCAATTATAGGAGACCATTCTGCGTGGCATAGGCCCAGCTCCCACTCAGGCCAATGGAGAGTGAGGTCTGGTGCAGAGGACCCATGCCCATGGATAGATTCTCCCATGGGTAATCAGGCCTGCATTGTACCTAGGCCACTTTGAGATTTGCTTTTGCTAAAACTCCCTCACCCTGGATTGAGGCAGCAAGTGCTTACTGTAACTTCCCAAAGTCTGTGCTAAACCTCCCCACTTTTGCCCTTGGTCTGCAACATTCTTCTCTTTGAAGTAATTAGCATCATTCTTTCCTTTGCTTTCTGTAAAAGGTAACGACCTAAAGCAAACTTGTGCATAGTAAATGAGGACCCTCCTCAACGTAATGTGCCCAGAAAAGCAATGAAATCTTGTCAAGGCAAGGGTCAGGGTGCTCTCCCCTTGAGAGAGTAGCCCTGTCTTCCCTCTTCCTCCATAGGACTCGGTAGTCCATGTGAATTTGTCTTGCCCCATCCATAATGCCGTGGACCCCAGGAGCTGGGGTTCTCATCAGCCAAGCATTGTGCTATGTGTCAAGCCTAAAAATGGTAAGAAAAAAATTATGTTAAAGGGAAAAAAGAGAGTGAACATTAAAAGCGAAACAAGAATAGAAATGAGTCCTTGTCCTTGTGAAGTTTGTAACTGACTATGGGCATATAGGCATTAATCAAGTAATCACACATATAAATATAAAATTCAACTTTGATAATTGCTTTGAGAGAAAGCTACCTGGTGATGTTAATGGTTATAACATAGCAGTTTTGCCTAGTTAGAGAGGTCTGAGGGATAGGTAGAAATTAACTCTGGATATCAAATGGTGGGGAAAAGGATAGGAAGGGTGTCCTAGGTTAAAAGAAAAGCAAGTACAAAAATAGTGTTGTGGGAAAAAGCAAAGTATACTCATTAGAAAAACTGAAAGAGAATTAATAGGTTGATTGCAGTTATGGCCCCAATTTTCATACCTTCCTGTGTCCATGCTCTTTGGTAATACCCTTCCACACTGATCTTGAGCTAGGCCACATGACTTGCTTATAGTGGAAGTACCAGTTCCAAGCACTGGACTCAAGACACCTTGAACACAGCTGCTTACTCTCTTGAACTGTGACCACTCCATAAAAACAAACCTGTGCTAACCTGCTAGACAAGGAGAGGCAGGCTACATGGAGCAGACCTGTGTCATCCCAGCCAAGACTATTCTAGACCAGCGAGCCCTCTGCTGGTCTGACCAGCAGAAAGCAAGGGCAGGAACAGCCAAGCCCAGCTCAAATCAGTAGATCTGCCAAGCTGACCCATGGATTAAAAAGGAATGCTAGATAGTTATTATTTTCAGGCACCAAGTTTGGGGGTGGTTTGTTAAGCAGCTGTAGCTATCTGATAGAGGGACGCATGTGGCTGGATTACAGAAAGCAAAGGGAAATGTTGCGATAGAGAAATAGGAGAAAACAGACAATGTGAAGCCTGAGATATAAACATAACAGTGAACAATTATATCTCTTCCTCCCCCCAAAACATACCTACTTTTCTGAAAGCAAGATTTCCAGTTTTCCTACAAGTATCTGTGCTCTCCCCACTCCCGACCCATATGGTTTGTGTGAGGCAGAACCTGCATGAAGCATGTGATCCAGCTCTTGGCCAATCAATACATCTTATTCCTATGGCCTCAGCAATTGGTTCAGCAGTGACCCAATGACCCAAGCCAGTCCAGAGTGAATCCCAGGGGTTTGGCTGAGGAGAGCTGAGGTAAGGGTTTATTCCCACAGCACATAAATTGAGTTGCCAGTAGGTGTCTTCTTACCATTTCATCTGCAAGAGTCAACATAGAGAAAGTAAAGCTGGTGGAGGAAGGAAGCCAATCTTTATTAAATCTTTTAAAATCCTGAGCTTTAATTATTGAATAGAATTATTCAATAACATTTCCATTTTTATTGGAAGTCGAATTGATTAGGATGTTTATTACATATAACCAAAGAGTCTGAGCTGGTCCACATTAAGTATTTTTATCTTTGTCTTAGGAACACCAGGAAGACAGGGAAGAGTTTTAATCAGGGGACAATGAGTAAATTTGCACTTCAAAAAGCCCCTTTGGCTGCTGTCATGGAAATAGACTAGAGACCCTCCAGGGTGAATGATGGAAAAGGGTTAAGAAGGTTTTGCAGGAGTCCAGGTGAGAGCAGAAGGTAATTTGGACTAAAAGTCATGTAACGCTAATGCCAACTTTGAGCAATCACTTAACAGAAATGATGGCGGCACTAAAGCAAAGGAACATTCCAGGCAGGGGCATTCGCCTCTATGCCTGTAAATAAAGCCAGGCAGCCCATTGGTTGCGTGGACTGCTGTTCTCTATGGCCCTTACCTCTCTAAGTTCAGTTCTCCTCACCTGTTCAGCTTTGAACAACCTTCTCTCACCTAACATTGAGAAAATCTCCCAGATTCCCTTTTCTGAACTTAAAGACCTCCAGCATTTCACACAGTTTGTGGCTCTTGACTCTCTCTGCCCCTACCCGCTGCCCCAGTTTTGGTCCAAGATAGTTACATGTTTTATACCCAGATTTTGCAACATCATGCTTGCTGACATGAACCCTGGGAAATAAACTTGGTTAGGAGCAAATGTACTTCATAGGAGCATTTTAGTAACTGAAAACCTCCACCAATAGGGAATTGTTATGTAACTATGGTACTATGTAATAGTATGTACTTTAACACCTCTGAAGGCAGTGTAAGAAGAGGAAATTTTCTAAAAACCAGAAAACTATATGTCCAATATATTCATATTAGACAAAATTTTGTATAAAAACTGTACTTGAGTATGCAAAAAATGATAGCTGTATTTTAGGGTGCTTGTACAATGGAGGAAAATTTTCCCTCTTATTTCTAAACTTTCTCTTTTTTATTTCACTTTTTGAAATTTGCAATATAAAAAAAAGAAATAGTGCCATTAATCCTCCAATTCATCCCCTTAGTTAATTATCTATAAAATTCCAATTTTATAAAAATGTGTTGAATTAGACAAAATGTTTCACTTGCTACTTATGTTGTGCCCACTTTACAGATTTGGGAAGTAACATCTGGGGAGAATAATGTTACTGGAAATGTAGATCCACAATCCCTTATCTGCAAGCCTAAGATCCAAAAATCTATGAAAACTAAAAGCGTTCTGTAAGGTATTCAGTGGCAAAAACTGCCCTGAACTGACATGAGGCTACTTTCACCACTTAGTGTGAATAGTCATCCATTTCACTGTGAAACACCTGCTGTTTGATACACACGTGGCAAACACAAGGCCCATGAACCAAATCCGGCCCTCTACCTTGTTTTATTCAGCCCAGCACCTTGTTTCTACCCAGCAGCAGCACCAAACTCTCACTTAACTGTTAAGGACTAGTTACATGTACACAGTCCTAAAATTATGTTTGGCCCTTTGAAGGGGCTGATGTGGCCCCCATTGAAAATGAGCTTGACACCCCTGGCAGCCAAACTCCATCTTGTATCTCTTCTCTGTCCCTGATTTAGGTCATGTGAATAATTCACCTGGTAAACGGCCACTCTGTACAGTTCCTGATGTTGAATATCCTGACCCTTTCCACTTTGTTGGGGAAGGGAGGTACCGTTTACAAAGCACCTTCTGCCTGTCAGACACACCGCTTTCCACAAAGCATGTTTTTTCATCTTCACAACAGAGATCAAGGGAGGTTTTGGTAGTTTTGTTTTTGGTGAAGATACTAAAGCTGACTATGAGGGTGATCTCAGAGTTGTTCTTAAAGAAACTACCGTCTGTGGAGTGACAACATAAAATAGGGTCACATCCAGCAAAGTGCAGTTCACTGATGAAAGGCATCAGAATCATGGAGATCACTAGCCCCTCCTCTCCAGACCAGATGAATCAAAATATCTAGAGGTGAACCCCAGGATATGCACTTAAGAGTGTTCCCCCAGAGAATTCTAACATTGGACAGTCTGAGCCTGGCGTTTCAGAATAGGAGTGGGCTTTGAAACAAAGTGCTCTGGATTTGAATTCTCCTGTGCTCTGAGCCTCTGTTTGCTTATCTATGAGGTGGGCCTCCTATGTTGCCATGCCCCCTGAATTATAGAGGGCCGGTGAAGTATGTCATGTTTTTAGCATATGATAAGATAGACATTCAATAAGGTGTGTTGTAAAATGAATGAAATGGCTAGGTAAAAGAAAGAAAGAATGAGCTGAAACCTACTTGACTTTTCTGTTTCTGTTGGCTAGAAATGCTACCTTGCCTGGGCCTTTCTTTTTTTTAAATTTTCTTCAGTGTCTGTTTGTTGACTTAACCTGGAGGAGGCATATTGGAAACTAAATCTCTCTCTTGTACATTTAATGTTCCTTCAGTTGAGTAATTTGAGTATGGTTCTTAGTTCACTCGTATACACACATATATACACACAAAAACATTATCAAATGAGATCCAAGAGGATGTTTGCAGGTATTAATGGTACGAGCTGGCATTTCCAAGCCTTGCTTACAGTGATGCAAACACTCTCAAGAAAATCCTGAAGCTAGACCAACCCGTCTCACCTCTTTATAATGTTACTTGGTGTCTAGAAAGGACCTTTGAGCATTAGCAGCCTTTTCATAACGATGGATGCAAACCTCTTGCAGTGAGGTAGTCCCTGTGTTTTATAAACACATAAAATGTCTCGGTCATAAAAATGACAATTCTGGTCCCAAAAGAAGTCTGTTTGGTCATTTTTAAAGTTTCCTTTGACTATTTTTAGAAGTATATAATCTATTCCGAAACGACTTACATTTAATTCATGTAATAGAGTAATATTGCATCCCATCTGTTCATCTTTGTCATGTAAAATGAGCTGGGCTAGGGTTCCATTCTTCAGATGGGAGAATTTAGGAAGTGACTCAAGGCCACACCCTCTAGGAGTCCACGGGCCTCATATCCTGAGCCACTTGTGCACATGTGTGAAGCTTAACTTTCCAGTCTCAAAAGCATTAGTGTTTTATTTGTTTTGATTTTTTTAAATTGTTGTCCAGGTACAGTTGTCTCCATTTTCCCGCCACCACTCTCCCCCACCCACCCTCCACGTCTCACCCTCAATCCTTTCCCTCTTTGCCTTTGTTCATGGCTCCTTTATTCATGTTTGATTTTTGAAAAAAAAATTGACAACGTTATGTTACTCAGAGAATAGAGATTTTTGTCATGATACAATTTCATTCCTGTGATCATTGAAACAGCGAATGCCTTTGTTCATGTGTTCAGAGGTTGGAGCTAAAGTCTTGGTGGACAGACGTGTTCCCATGCGTGATCTATGACGCAGGGTTCTCCAAAATTCAGGCTGAAACTGTTATGAGAAGCTAATATTTCTGATCCTCTGCTAATGAGTTGGTGTCTAGATCAGATCTCCGTGATTCCCCTCCTCAGATTCTTCTTTTTTTATTTTACCAATATATTGTGCATAACAACCACATCACAATATAATATGGAGCACATTTTAATAAGTCGAAGAGAAAAACATTTCAAGCAAATTTATTCAGAAGACTGTGTAATATGTCTTGGTTTTTTTTTTTTTTAAGTACAAGCTATGGCATGTCTAGGATGCCTGGGTTTGAACACTAGCCCCCCCCCCCACTTCCTGTATAAATTGAATGCATAACATTAGCAGCTTTTATTTACCCCTTGTTAAAACAAGATAGACTCAAAAGGGAGTCACTAATGCTAAGCCCCACATCACCAAACTGAGACTCAACTTTATTATGGTTTCAGCTATCCAAGAAATGGAATCTTCAACCAGCCAATCAGGAACTACCTGATCCATATTAGTCAGGCAATCTTGCTCCTGCTGTTCCCTAAAGGAAAGTAACAATGCAATAACCAACCCACATATTTGCTTAGTGTAACTTCCTTGTGCCTTCTGCCTAAAATAATCTTTTATTTTGTACAGCTCCCCAGAGAACCCTTCTATATGCTAAATTGATTGCTGCCCAATTCAAATCAATTTTTGCTCAAATAAACCCTTAAAAGTTCTAATATGCTTCATTTTACATTTTAACACCCTCCATGAAATAGGTACAATACCACTTTCTTCAAAGCTTGCTGGGAGAAACAAACCAGACAATGTATGCATGGTATGTAGTGGTCCATGGTATGTACTGCAAATGTTTATTTCATTTCTGAGTCTCTTTCCTTCCTCAGTCTAGAACCTGATGTTCCCGGCCTCTAAAATTACTGTGGAATATTGTGGCTGAGAGCCTGGGATCTGGCCTTAGAGGACCTGATTCACGACCCTCTCTACTACTTACTGCTTCTGTGGTTTCCAATGAGTGAATTCACCTCTCAGTGCTTCAGTTCCCTGTCCATAAAATGCAGATGATACCAGTACCTACTTCACAGGGTTGCAGTTAGATGTCAATGAATCAGCCCGTGTAATGCACTTGGCAAGGCTCAGAGCAAGTGTACTAGGTGGTGTTAGTTTTCATCACCATCATCATCCTCTCTAGACAGAACTTTTACATTTTTGGACATTGTTTTTACCTCAGTAGAATACTACTGTGATATTTAATAAAATATTGCTTCATTGCACCTTTGTTTAAAAAGTTTCAAGTGCAGTGTGCAGATAATGTTTTATTGAGTTGTACACTTGAAACCTGTGCGATTTTATTAACCACTGTCACCTGAATAAATTCAATGAAAAATTTTTAAAATTTCCCCCCAAAATAGGTCTAAATTATAGTTGCAGATTACCCACTGAAAGGATCTACTCGATTGTTTATAAATTCCAAAGCAATTCAGAAAATTTTTTACAAATCTGTCCCCACCATCCAAATTTTGAACCCTCAGAGTACAGACTGTTTTTAGAACAACACAAAACAAAAGAAAAAAAAGATATTTCAACAATCAACACTATTGCTTAGTGGCATCATAGAGAAAATATGAAAACTTTTTGTTTGGTCAAGGCTTTCAGGATCAAAGATGATCTTCAGCTTTCTGAATTTTCCTACCATAATCCCAGGGCTAATAAAAGCACTTTTCTCTGTGGGGATTCTGCCTTGAGTGAGGATTTAAAAGGAACCAGGACTTTGCAGGGCTCCTGTCTCGCCAGGCTCAACCTGATTTTTGCCCTTTACTAACACCAATTTCATTTTTCATAAGCAGGAAAAAGGACACAAAACCCATGCTTTTTTTTTTTTTTTTTTTTTGAAAGGCAAAGTCAGCATCTGGGCCTGGAGTGTTCTCCCCATATGATGTGATCTGGAGTCTCATTGGCTCTTCCCACTGCTTGATACTGAGGCTTCTGTGTACCGGAAAGGAGGGCAGTAAGCCCAGAGGACTAACCGGATCATCCCTGCAAAGGTTGGCCTCCAGCGGAATCATGCAGCAACTCCTGCTGCCGAGGGCCCAGCTCCGCCCGCTGTTCCCTCTTTATCAGCTCTGTCTTAAATTCTGTGACTGTCCCAAGCATCTTCCTAATCCATTTCTCATTTTTCTTAAGTTAATGTACATTTGAGCAAAAACTGTAATCTTAACAAATATATTCAGTGAACATTTATTATAACCCTCACATTGAACCAAGTGTTTTTATCTCCTCATGTCCACCACATGGTGCTATTGTTATCAGCCTGTATTTCACAGATGGGAAAACTGAGACAGAGAGAGATTATGCTTCTTTCCTAAAGTCACACAGCTAGTTGGTGGAAAAGCCATGATTTGAATCGAAGTAGACTATTCCCTGCACTCAATGAGCCCCCATGCTGTGCCCCTTTGGGGGATGCCTCTAGGCAAAAAACAGTTTTAGCATTAATTATGCCTAGGGAAACTGGTGAAATTACAATTGAGAGGAGAACAATGTGCCGGAGTTTTTACTAAATGAAATTAAAAACATGTTATTTCCATTAATTAAAAAACAAAAACAAGAGAAGTGAAAATACCCACATCCACAGACCTAATTCGGGCAGAAAGAAAATGCAGCCAGCTTTCCACTAGCAGATTTAGAGAGAGTGTAGCTGAAATAACAGAAGACCCGATTCCAATTAGGATACATTCTAAACTGCCTCTAAACCTCCACCAGCCATTCTCTGCTCACCATTGGTTCCCAGAAGACACTTCCCACTTCCTCACAGCTCTCCTCTCTGCCAGCTTCCTCACTGTTTGTGAGGTTCTGACTCAATTCTACTTTTTCTATTTCTGAGCCTGTCTTTTCTTAATGAATCCAGGCTGCCAGGTCACCTCTGAAGGAGGAATGTGAACTCAGAGGGGCTCAGAATGGAATCACCCCAAGGCAGAGCTTGAGTAGAAAATGTTCATCATGATCATAACTACCCTTAATTGGGTCTCCCCTGAGTGGGGCACTGTGCCAAGCTCATTACCATGCCATCTCATTTCTCCCACACCCCACTCCATCAGGGAGGCATTATTTCTTCCATTTTAGCAATACAGAGTCTACGAACAAGAGAGATTTAAGTAACTGGCCCAAAGTTGTATCAGCCTGTATTCTTCGATTGCAAATTACAGAAACCTCCTCTGGCCAAAAGAAGCAGAAAGGGAATTCTGTTGACAGGATGTTGGTGGCTCTCTGCAGTCGGAGAGAACCAGAAAACAAGACAAAAATGCAGCAATTCCCAGCATCAGAAATTACTCAAACATCTTATCCAATATTTCTGTTGGAATAAATGGGCTCTACCATTTTGGTCAGACCTACTCCTAACTCAAGGCTCAAGTCCTAGGACAGTCATGGTCCCAGCTTACCTAGACAGGGAAGTGCACCTATATTTGTATTCCCATCAAGAGAGGCCACAAGGGGAAAGATGGTATCCCCCATGGTTTCCTTTTAAGGGAAAACATGTATTGGTCAGAGGGAAGGTAGGGGAAAAATACAGTCTATTTCTCTGACATTCCAAAATGGCAGAAACTGAATTCAAACCCACATCACTCTGACAGCAAAGCTTTCAACATCCACTTTTCTGGCTGTTGGCTGAGGACTGAGAGGTAGATTTGGAGAACTGATAAGAATTTCTAGGCGCTCAACATCTTTAACTAAACTGATGAGAAACAGAGGAAGAGCTTGATAAGTTTGTATTGCATGAGTAAATCAAAAAGACACAGAAGAAAGCCAGGAAAGCTGACATTCTGAATCCCATTCTCTCTACCTCCTACCATGGGGAGAATAGGCACCTGTTTGTCATCCTTAAAGCTTATCTCTCTGAACCACACATTGCTTGAGGGTCCCAGTAGAATTAAAAACCTGAGCTCTTTTCTTTCTTTTCGTTATGAAACCAGACATTATCAGCACAGCCCTCATGGAACTGAACTACAAGCAGATAATCTGATCTCCCTGGATCTAGGCAGATACACCATCCTCTCTGGGTGGGGAGGAAGGAGGAGGTAAACCACAGCTCTCACATACTGCCACCCTACTTTCAGAAGCAATCTGGAGGATTCTTGTAAAAAAATGCTATGAACCTGGTATCTTACTCTCTCTTCCCAATTCAGAATCTCGGAGCCTACTGTAAGAATCAGTACAAAGGGACATCCTATTTTGGTGAAACAGAGAGGACGGATCATATAATTGGGGGTCAGAAGGAGAGTGCCATTCTCACATTAGATTTCTCTGTTGGAGTTTCCTTGGCTCTGGAGATCTAAGAGGGACTTTTTATCTTCAAAGCACTACTTGTGCTTACTGTAAAAAATAAACACTGGAGGCACCATACCTCTTCTGTTGACCCCCATTGATTCTGTGACCAATGGGATTCACAGGGTCATACATCATTGGAGTGGGAGCAATTTGATGTTCATTTAGGTTCAAAATGAGACTTCAGCTGTGAGATTAAGAGGCTCGGAAAACCACTAAGTTCATTTTTGTCATTTGCAAGGTCAAGCTCCAACAGTAATAGCTCAAAATAGTTCATTGCTGAATGAATAAGGAAGCTGCTAAGAAGAACAAAGATGAGGGTGTCACCAGACAATGGCAGCCCATCAAAGAAAGCTGAATGTTTCTCCAGAAGAGAATAAAAATTTTTTAAAGACCAATCAGGTTCTTATAAGACATTCAAAGCAGAAATATTATTCAGAGCTTTATATACTTGTGGGAGGTTTTTTTGTCCCTAGCACAGGGCTTGGGAGAAACAAACTAGACTTCTTCTTTCTTATGAATTAAAAAGTATATTATGTTTGCTCACAGAAAGGAGAAAAGGTGATATGCTCTATAATCTTGACATACAGCATCCTTCAACCTCAGAGACATCATAAGTTCTACCGTTTTTTTTATACTAATGAGAAGTATAGGCAGAGAGACTCTATAACCTGGATAATCCAAAGATCGTTATTATTTTTCCAGTAATGTCCTTAAACCAAGATCACGTCACAAGGGGTATGTTATAGACATAATGATTAAGCTCCATTAGGAAAGTCCAATTTGAGAAAACTGTAAAATTTCTCAGTGTGCCATAGTTTGTGAAATGCTCAAACTCATACCACTTCTTACTACATGGTAAAAAGAGGCTATATCTCAACTCAGAGTAATTCAAAGCACAAGCTTCAGCAGAAATATTCTCTCTCCTGAGCTTACTATCAACTGTCTGTTTGCATGTTTGAAAAGACAGAAATGACAATGAGTAGTTTTCATTTGAAATAAAGCTGGGTTCTTAAATACCTGCTGACTAGTTTATAACTAATGGGGAGTTCGGAAAACAGTAACGTCTTACTAAATTCTCTTTGAAATAAAGAATATAAAGTAAGTTTTGAAAAACAATGAGAAAACAACCCCAAGCCATATTTAAGAACTATCTTAAATAACTAGAAAACTACCCAGCTACACAACTTTCAGTAATCCATTTATTTAGCAGACACTTGGTAAGCTCAAGGTATGAGCGGGAGCAAGGCCTCTCCTCCCAGACATTGAGTGTACAGCAATAAAGGAGACAGTCTCTGCCTTCATGGGCTCACACTCTGAAGGGAAGACAGACAATGGGCGTGTTACCAACCAAATAACACTACCTTTTATGTCTTGAAAAGAGCACTAAAGAAAACAGATTAAAATGGTAAAGCATATGAATACTTAGCATATATACTTTGATAGAATAAATCTCTATTTCATTTTTCATGCTTTTTTCTACTATCAGTTCCCTTTTTTGTCATTTTAGCCATTCATTTTGTTTTTCTGACCTGAGTAAACATCAGCAATGACTGTATTTCTTCTGGGATGGACTGTATGAGTCTAAATTAATCTCAAAGTACTTTAGTACTTTTTATTCCAGAACTCATGCCTTAGCAAACTAAGACTTTTAGAGTCGATGATTCAGTGGTGCAGAAGCTTGATTGCAAGCTTTGCTTTCACAAATAATACAACAGAAACATCCATTTTTACTAGTGTAGCCAAGAAAATATATGTTTTTAATGATTGTAGTAAACTGTGGATATAGTGCTTAAAGTACACCATACAAAGTCACAAAGCCATGACAATGAAAAAGCAAAATAGTGGCTGAAAAATAAATTTAATTCTAACTAAAGAATTGGATTTTGATTTGGGCACATGCAATGGGAAGGGTAACTCTAAGACAACAGATTCTCCAGTTCTTTCTGTTAGCGGCAGCATCAACTATTGATTGACAGTTCTTATAAAAACCATGTTTTGAACTGATACTAACTCCTTAAATTCCTAATGTGCTTTATTTATTTAAACACAACTCACTCATGGGAACAAGGAGATTCTGGAAAAGAAAAATTCAGATGTAATCCACAAACCTAAGTTTTTTTTTTAATAGCTATTACATTTTTTTAAGATTTTTTATTTATTTATTTTTAGAGAGGAAAGGGAAGGAGAAAGAGAGAGAGAAACATCAATGTGCGGTTGCTGAGGGCCGCAGCCTGCAACTCAGGCATGTGCCCTGACTGGGAATCGAACCTGCGATGCTTTGGTTCGCAGCCCGAGCTCAATCCACTGAGCTACACCAGCCAGGGCCACAAACCTAAGTTTTGCTGGAGATTCAGTCACTACCAACTCTGACCAGGGCTGCCAAGGAAATAAGGGAATGTGTAGGTACATATGCTTCACTTCCTCACACAAACAAAAGAAGGATAACAACCAATTTAAAAACAAAAAACAACTGGAACTGCCAGAAAATCTAACTGTATGGAAATCTGAAAAACAAGGAGTTAAAAAAGAAATATTCATCCAAACTGGCAGAGATAGGCAACCAGGGAGGAAAGAATGAATGCCAAGGTGGTGGCTGGAAAACCAGGTGAGTGAAGCAGCCTCTGGTAGACTAGGTGGTCCCACATTCACTTGCAGATAAACCA
Source organism: Tonatia bakeri (assembly GCA_004024845.1). Taxonomy (NCBI): domain Eukaryota; kingdom Metazoa; phylum Chordata; class Mammalia; order Chiroptera; family Phyllostomidae; genus Tonatia; species Tonatia bakeri. The sequence goes on from PVIA01003304.1 coordinate 39,287, forward strand.
GGAGGAACAACTGGGGAGCAAGACAGATTTCACAACCCAGGGTTCCAGAGTGGGAAAAGAAAATCTCAAAACCTATTGCTATAAAAACCTCAACTGGGGTGTTGAAGCAGCAGGAGAAATTCCCAGTCTCACAGAAGAGTCTGTTGGAGGGGCCCACAAGATCCTAGAATGAATACAAGCCCACCCACCCAGGAATCAGCACCAGAAGGGCACAGTTTGCTTGTAGGTAGTAGGGGAAGTGAGTGAAAGTGGAGTGAGAGCCAAGTAAGAAGCATTGTTCCCTCTCTGACCCCTCCCCCACATAGAGTGCAACAACATGCAAAGGGGGTTGCCCTGTTCTGGCAAATACCTAAGGCTCTACCCCTTACAACACAACCAGTGTGCCAAGACAAAGAAATATGGCCCAAATAAAAGAACACATCAAAACACCAGAAAAAGAACCAGGTGATGAGGAGATAGCCAACCTGTCAGATGCAGAGTTCAAAACACTGGTAATCAGGATGCTCACAGAAATAACTGAGTACAACCACAAAATAAAGGAAGAAGTGAAGTCTATACAAAGTGAAATAAAGAAAAATATACAGGGAACCAACAGTGAAGGGAAGGAAACTGGGATTCAAATCAATAATTTGGAACAAAAGAAAGAAATAAACATTCAACCAGAACACAATGAAGAAAAAAGAATTCAAAAAAATGAAGAGAAGCTTAGGAACCTCTGGGACAACTTTAAATGTTCCAACATGTGAATAATGGGGGTGCCAGAAGAAGAAGAGCAAGAAATTGAAAATTTATTTTAAAAAATAATGGAGAACTTCCCCAGTCTGGTGAAGAAAATAGACATGTGAGTCCAGGAAGCTCAGAGAGTCCCAAAGAAGCTGGATTTAAGGAGGAACACACCACAGCACATTATAATTAAATTACCCAAGATTAAAGATAAGGAGAGAATCTTCAAAGCAGTGAGAGAAAAGAATTTACTTACAAAGGAGTCCCCATAGGACTATCAGTTGATTTATCAAAAGAAAACTCACAGGCAAGAAAGGACTGGAAAACAAATTCAAAGTCATGAAAAGCTAGGACCTACACCCAAGATTCCTCTATCCAGCAAAGCTTTCATTTAGAATGGAAGGGCAGATAAAGTGCTTCACAGATAAGGTCAAGTTAAAGCAGTTCATCATCACCAAGCCCTTATTATATGAAATGTTAAAAGGACTTATCTAAGAAAAAGAAGATCAAAACTATGAACATTAAAATGACAACAAACACAACCATGAACAACTGCACCTAAAAAAATAAATAACAAAAATGAACTAAGCAAAGAACTAAAACAGGAACAGAATCACAAAAATAGAGATCACACAGAGGGTTATCAGCAGGGAGGGGCAGGGGAAGAATTCGGGAAAAGGTACAGGGAATAAAAAACATAATTTATAGATACAAAATAGACAGGGGGGCCCTGGCTGGTGTGGCTCAGTGGATTGAGCATGGGCCTGCAAACCAAAGGGTTGCCAGTTCTATTTCCAATCAGGGCACATGCCTGGGTTGCAGACCAGGTCCCCAGTAGGGGATTCGTGAAAGGCAACCGCACATCGATATTTCTCTCCCTCTCTTTCTCCCTCCCTTCCCTTCTCTCTAAAGAATAAATAAATAAATAAATAAATAAATAAATAAATAAATAAATAAAATCTTAAACAAAATAGACAGGAGGATGTTAAGAATAGTATAGGAAGTGGAGAAGCCAAATAATTTATATGTATGACCCATGGACATGAACTAAGTTGGGGGAATGCTGGAGGGAGGGTAGGGTGCAGGACAGAGGGGGATAAAAGGGAGAAAAAAACAAGACTATTGTAATAATATAATCAACAAAATATACTTAAAATAAAAATAAATAAAAACAATCTTTAAAAAAATAAATAAGGAAACACTATTTAGTTTCCTTTCTTCTGACTTTTACCTTGGCCAAAATACTTGTTGCTGAAATGGCCTGGACGCAGACAGAAGAAAAGGAAAGAAGCAAAATCTCTGCATACTCCTCTGGCTGAATAAACAATCCCAGATTAGAGCTGATTATATTGTCACAGCCTTCGGGACTATTACTTTTCAAATAAGAGAAGAAAAGTGAATAGGATTGGTGTGCCAGTAGAAAGAAAATGTACTTAGTCTTCCTAAAATTCCCATCTCTAAATGAAATCACTTAGTCTAATCCACTAACATTAGAGTATTCAAAGAGAGTGCAGGGGAGGGGGGGGGCGGGGAAGGCATGGAGGGAGAGGGAGAAGGAATGGAAAATGCTATTTTCTGCCAGAAAGTCTCCCAATGACATTAGCAGCATTCATATACTTTAATTCAACAGGAAGTGATAGGCTCTACTATGATATAAATAAGAGTGAGGACATGGTCTTCTCTCATTATATAGTAGGTAATATTAGTGAATCACTACTGATTTTTTTTAGGTGCTATCATTGAATGATGGTTGTAAGATAGTTTGCCCTTATTTTGAGAGCTGCATGCTGAATAGTGATAAAGTGTCATGATGTCTGACACATTTAACTGACTCTGGAAATAAAACACATATCACGTAAAGTAAATGTAACAATATGACAACAAAAGTGGTGGGTTTGCGGATTGCATTTCTTGTTCTATTCCTTCAGCTTCTCTGCATGTTTGAAAAGTCTCACACTAGAATTGGAAATACTGCAAGATAAAAACATTATTGTGGTGTAATGGGGTACAGGGCAAGGGGTGCCTGGGACTATAGGAGAAGCACCCACAAAACTTGGTTGGGGGATAGAACAGAGTGGATGACAGGATTAAGATACTTTGTATACCTATGGCAACTTGGTAGCTAGTTTAATAGCTGTGTAAATAGCTGTGCTACTCCTAGAGCAAGGTAGGCGAGACTTTAAGGGTGTATCCTGACTCCTAATGTAGACAGGGAAGTGGGTTCCCCCTGGATCACTAAGTTACTCCTGCCCTGCCTGGGGATGGAAGTTGAATGAATCTAAACTATACAGAAAGATTTGCAAATGTCACTTATTGTAGGAGGAATCGGAGCTGAGGTCACACAGGAGGCTCTGGGTCAGGGTTTAAACGAAGGGTGGGCAGTCACAGGGATTTGACCTTGCAGTGTGGAAGGGAGTAGAAGAGCCATGAGGGAGGAATGATGTAGCAGCCCTGTGGGAGGGAGAAGTAAGCAAGCAGCTATGGAGTTTGTGGTCAGGGTCCGGCCACGCTGCCTGGTGTAGTAAGGAAGGAGACATGCTGCTCTGATCGTGCCTCTCTAGCTGACTCTGAAGACTCTCCTTTGCAAGACACTGGCCTGCTTTGCAAACCCGGACCTTATCTGGACTCTTAAGACTTGTGTCTTTCTGGACTTTGCCATGATCCAGTGCACCACGGCACATGTGCCCCTGGACTATAACATGGATGCTGATGAAAACGTACCCCAGATCCTGAAGGAGAGAGCTGGTAAGAATGGCGACTTTGGCACCTTCCAGAGAGACTGGAGAACTGCTTGTGCAGCCAGCTTAATATAAGAATATGGAGAACTATTGGGTTTGCTTTGGGCTTACAGCCTTTTGGGGAGCAAAGGAAGTGCTGGGCCTTGTGGGGAAGGAGGGCTCTGAGCATAATTGCTCTGAGCTCCCCCAAGGTTGGAATACTGTTAATAAAGACCTGTTCCTTCCAATATTGATTGTTGGGTCATGCACCAAGGCACCACATGAATGGGACTGAGTCTGCTCCATTACAGTAGCATCCAATAGAGGGAGAAGTATAAATACACAACTAATTATAAAACAAGGTAGAGGAAATACATGCCAAAGTTGAACTTTGGTTTTTTTGTTTGTTTATTTAAGCATCATCAGGGCTGAAGAGAGTAGTAATTACTTCTAACTTGAAGGAAACAGAAGACTTCACAAAGGAAGTGTTATATAAATTTTTTAAAAATGAAAAGATTTTAACAGGCAGAGAAGGGTGAGAAGCGCTCTCCTACGGAGGGGCAGCATCAGGAAAAGCAGAAAGACATTAGCGTACATACTGCCCTTGGGGAAGGACAGGTGTGAAGGGAGATCTAATGTGAGTGCGGAGGGGAGGAGGCGGAGCTGAATGGGAGAGCGAGATGAGGCCAGGCTGTGGGGGGCTTTGGGTGTCCAAATCATGGCTTGGAACTTTGCACACTAGGTGAGAAGGAGAAACTTTGAGGTTTGTTTATTTTGCTTACTTGTTTGGCTTAAGCAGAAGGATGAGACCATCACTTACATGTTTCCTCAACTTCTATTCCATTTATATATATATATATTTTCAAATATAAATCAAATAATAGAGATGTTTCAAGGATAACAGTTATCATCTCCTATATGTGCCAGGCACTGTTCTAAGTGTGATGGATGCATTAACTCACTCCATTGTCACCATTCCCAGTGAGGTCGGTTCTGTTATCCTCGTTCCCATTTTGTAGAAGAGGAAACAGAAGCATAGAAGCCAATTAAATTGTTCAAAAGCACAGAGCTAGGAAATGGCAAAGTGAGGATTAGAACCTGGGTACACGGGCTTAGAACACTACCATACTGCCTCTCTTCATAACAGAAAATGGAATAGAGAGCTAGAATCCAGGTTTTTAGTTACCATGTTGAGAAACTCTCATCCCAAAAAATGTTATGAGGCTAAAAATGTATAGATATACTCTTAATGGTTCATGACATAGATGCATAGAAATAATTGTATATTTATTATAATTATATAAATTACATCATAGTGTGTGTGTGTGTGTGTGTGTGTGTGTGTGTACACACACAGAGGGGAGTTATGCTATACATCGTATTGCCATTGAAGCAAAATGTAATTCTAATTTTCACCCCTTTATCAGAGTGGACAGAAGGGAGCCAAACCTAAAGGAGTAGAAATTGAATCTGACTAATAGTGAAAACTTAAATAACATCACAGAGAATTATCCCCTCAGCCATAGTTGCTACATCACCCAGCCTTAGGAACTTCAGGTCAGCCCAGGCAATTAAAAATGCCAAACCACCTCCATCCTCCCCTCTTTGACAGAGGCAAGCATGAAATGCTCTGCAGATGTGAATCTGTGTCTCCTCTGGCCCCGAGAGGACATGGCTATGGTGGGTCAGAGGTAAAATATTCCCGGCATTGTTGACAACCCAGTCACTGTTTATGGGCTGACAGTGGGAAGACTGCCCCTGACAGAGTGATTCTCCAATTCCTCTTCAGAAAGATTGGTTATTTTTAAATATTAATATTTGTGTCTTCCCTTGCATTGTTCCCTCTCCCTTTCCCAAGTCAAACAGGCAGAAGAATGTAGCAAGATGGAAAGGAGATCGTATAACATACTTCCTACCTTCACTTTTGGTTTCAAAAGTCTAAGTTGGTTCAGGAGGTGCACCAAGAGAGGGGAAGTCACAAAGAGTGAGACAGACACAGGAGAGGGTCTCCTGGGCAGTGGGAACTGATGCTCTGCTTCTTGAAATGTCCCAGGCTAATGGCAAAGCCTCAGCGGTAGATCACTGTGGTGTTCCTAGGAAGACCATTTCCTGAACTCTGAAGTTCCGCACCACTGTCAAAAATTCTTTTGCCCCCAAATGGAATGATAGAAGAGCCACCAAATCTTAGAGGACCAAATGGAACAAAGCTTATGGCAGCATGAAACCTCCCCAGTGGGTTGGCACCCCTGAAGACCTTGGAACCCTGGCATGACCCCAAGGGGAGGAAGAGAAGCTGAATTTCCTGCCAGCCTGGGATATGGTACTCACAGTCCAAATTGTGCTGCTTGAAAGGAAGGAAATGTTTTTTGTTTTTTGTTTTTTTTTTTGTCTTTTTGCCAATCTGAATTTACAGACTGAGAATCATAGTTTTACAACTATAATCTTTTTGAATGTGAATATTTTCAAAGCCTCATGAGAGTTGATGAGAAAAGTAATACCAGAAAACTTTAATATCTTTGGGTCCCCCCCCCAATATACTTGGTTAAAAAAAAGAGAGAGAGAGGGCATGGAGAAAAAAATAGAAAGGCAAACACTACAATCAAAGCCAACCTAATAGCAATTGCCTACAGATTGTGACTGGAGGAAAAGCAGATCAGAAAGACACCACAAACTGTTCCATTTTTGCCCAAAATTGCATTATTAATAAATATGCCATATTCTTAAGCATTACCCCCAATTTGTGGACTTCTTTTTAAAACATATTTTTTAGAGAGAGAAAAGGAGAAAGGAGGGAGAGAGAGATGAGAAGAGAGAGAGAAACCTTGATTTGTTGTTCTGCTTATTTACGCATTCATTGGCTGCTTCTTGTATGTGCCCTGATTGGAGATTGAACCTGCAACCTTGGTGAATCAGAACAACATTCTAACCAACTTAACTAGCCAGCCAGGGCCTTGTGCACTCCTTTAAATTGTAAATACTGTTGAGGAATAATAACACTAAGACAAGAGGGTTGAATCTCTGTGAAATAAGAGGCTTGGTGTTTAGGGTCCCTGAAACAGGTAAACACAGAACAGAACAGGAATAGAACTGAGCATCTGAAAGCCCAAAGAAAAATTAGGACTATCTTGTGATTTTGCATAAAGCCCTCACCAGGGCGGAAGAGCTTTCCCTCATGTTACTGCCAAGAAATCCCAGGTCAGAAGGAGCCTACTGAAAATGATGAGGGAGGCAGTCAGCTCTCCTCCATAAATAAATAAATATAATAAATTTTATGTCTATCTTTGAAAGCATGTAAAATCTCTTATATGGGCACAGACATGTAAACCCTTAATGCTTTTGGGGGGAACTTTGTAATTTAATGATCAACCTCTTGTTTGAACTCAATGATCATTAAAGTCCCTGCCTCCGCTGAGCATCTTTGATTCTAGTTGAGTGGTTTGGGGAATTTCAATGATTCTAGTTTAAGTGGTTTGGTTATCAAAAAGTTAGAAAGATCATCAGAATCAAGAAAAGTGTTGACAGCAGTGTCCTGTTTGAAGGAAAAGTAACACCTTTATTGTTGTGCCTGAGTCCTGACTTTAAACACCTTCAAAGTTATCTCCATGCTGTCTTTCTGACCTAGTAAATTCTGTTAGAAAGCTGGAGTGATGACTCACCCACCAGGAGCACTTAAAACACAAAGCAGAATAAAATTACCATCGATACTAATCTAAGCAAAGCATCAGCCCGTTTTCTCAGCCTTTGCCCTCTTTCCCGTAAGCGGTAGGCCTTGAGCATCCCCAGTCCAGCTCTGCCCTGGCTTCATAGAGTACCTATGTGTCCTCTGCTTCTGTATCTGGCAGGCCCAGCAGGTCCCCAAGTCCCTGAGGCAACCATGAAAGCATATGACCTAAGCATCCCTGACTGTCCCTTAATCCACGTGCCCCGCCCCCAGCTGGATCTCTGCTCTCTACCACATTTTCCCTCCAGGTCTCTGATAAAGGAACCTGGACCTCCAGCTCACCTGGAACCTATGCTGAATTGGGACAGATCGCCACACTTGGTTTGGAGCAGGTTTGACATACCCCCCTAACTGCTGACTGATCCATGCAGGAACCTCAGTGTGGTGGAGTCTGAGGGTGATCCTTATACATGGATACAAAGCTAAGCAGGGTGCAGGACTGCTGCTCCTGCATCATGCCCTTCCCAAGCCTGGGCTTGAGTTAGATGACAGAGTCCTGGGCCATTATCAGATGAAACTTCAGGAATTTTGAGGGAAAGGGTGAGTAAGTGGAAAGGATGCATACTGTGGCCAGACGACAGACTGTGGCAAATTATATTTTCTAAAAACAGCTCACTGCATCAATGTTTTGGACTCCAAATGTTCTTCCATTACCTTGCCATCAAGAGGGAAAATTTATTCCCCACCCCTTGAAACTCAGCAGACCTTTGTCACTGCCTCAGTGAATAGGATGCTATAGAAATGACACCACAAAGTCAACTTCAGAGGGTAGGTAAGAAAAGATAATACAGATCCACCCGACTCTGTGTCTCGGGGTGCTCTCCCTGGGAACCCAGCCACTGTGTGGGGCAAATACCCAGACTCACGGAGAGGGAGGATGCAGATGTCCCAGCCCACGACCCAGCGATTAAGATCTCAGACAAAAGCCAGCATCAACTGCCAAGCATGTGAGTGGCAGACAGAACCTTTAGATGACTCCAGGCCCCCATTGTCAATCACCCCAGTTCTTGAGTCTTCCATCTGAAGCCCTAGATATCATGGATCAGAGGCAAACCATCCCTGCTGTTCCCTGACTGAATTCCCCACCCACAGACTCCCTGAGCATAATAAATGTTGGCTTTATGCCAGTAAGATTTGGGGTAATTGGTTACACAATAATAGATAACCTGAGCATCCACAAAGCACATGTGTGCCCAGGCTGTAATCCTTCTTAGAATTCAGCATCTTTTTGGAAATAAGTGTTAAAATGAATACCAAGAGCAAACCTCAGGGGTGAAAGCTGCATTAAATTAACATCCAGATGTCATGACCACATGTCTAAGAGCTGTTGAACACCTGAGTCTGAGCCTCTGGCTTCTGCAATGCCAGAAGTGATGGCCAGAAGAGCAGCATCTTCCCTCCCTTTCCCAAAGATGATAGGAGTGGCTCCAGGACCCCTTACCACTGTCCTACTTGAGCAATAGTTCTTCACAGACCCTGGGCTGGAAACTCCGCTCTCCAAAAGTCACCTAGAACTTCTTTCCACACCCACAACGATGCATCAAGAGACCTCTGCAAGCACTTCCAGTATGCAAGACAAATTATAAATGGTGCCATTATCCCAATGAAGTCCTTTGTTTACTTGCTTTGCATGCATTCCTCATCTTGGTACCATATTCTCTTTAGGGAATGACCTTGTGGTAGATCAAATGGTTGGCCACAACTATCTGCCCGTCCCTGCATCCATGCCTTTTGTCATGTGACTTTGCTGTTCCTCCTACGTTGGGCTAGGGGCTGTGATTTGCTCTGGCATATGAATGTGAGTGAAACTGGCAGTGTGCTGGTCTGAGCTTAGGTTTTAAGAAGCAGTGTGTGTCCACTTACCTGGTATCTCTATCATCACTCAGTTTCCCTGGAGGGATGTGACCTAACAACAGAAGATTGTCTGAGTTGATCAACCCATCAATGGTACCCTAAAAAGAATGTTTGTTTCTAGATTCCAGAAAACCTTCTTTGCAGTACCTGGTTATTCTGCCTTTCCTTTAATTCTATTCAGCACTCTATCCTTTCAATAAATTCCCTTTTGGCTCAAGTTAACCAGTATCCATGTCTATTGCTGGCAACCAAAGTACAGTTGCTTATACAATGAAAGAAACACGACTAGGGATGTTTGGAACAAGTCTGTCTATTGAAAGAAATCTACATCTAATCCTCCTTAAGCAAAATAGCTTGGTTCAGACAGAGGTTCAGCTTTGGGAAGAAAAAGAAAAAAGAACTGCATGTTAGAAATTCAACCTTTGTGAAGCACCCTGAGAGATGAGGGTGGGATGATAGAATGTAAAAGATATGAAGTCTGACCTTAACCAAAAGATTCTTGTTGCTTGAAAGTTATGAAAAAGCCTCTACATTCACAAAATGGGATTGGTACCACAGTTGGTCAATTAAGAAAAACAAACACTCTATAAATCAGTTACAGGCTTTCGCTTCCTGCTTACCAACCAAAGTAACTCAGTCCCTAATCAGTATGTATAGTGTACACACACATACACAACTCACACATGCGTACACACAGAGTAAGACTCCCTAGCAAAGGCAACCAAGACACCAGACTAATCAGAAATACCTGAGCTATTTCACACCATGTGACCTGGGCTCAACACAGTGGTTATTTCTGGGGCTGTTACATGTTGTTATTTTCACACTAGTTTCAACAAGTCTTGTTGTGTTTCCCAAGTGTAACCAATCACATTTCATTATTTTCAGGTTTGTCTCAGCTGTTACCCTTGGCATTGGGGTAACAGTGTGGAATTTCACAGCCCCAGCAAACAAGTTGGCCTGGGTGGCATTTCCATTCCCCAGTCCTGGCGGGCCATGGAAAACGGGGTACACTGGCTGCATTCAGCCATTCATCCTGCCGGAACAGCAGCCATCATCTGTTGCTTTTTTTTCCCTTTGCTACCAAAAGCTTCCCTTTTATTTTTCTGTACTTTAGAAGACACGAGATTTTATTGAATTTTAATGTTAATACAAAGCACTGAAGTTTGACCTTATTATTCTCATTTTTCATTTCATGAAAAACAAAGCAAAAGAAGCAGAAAATGAATTCTTATGAGGTTCACCTCAAAATATCTTCAGATCTGAGTTTCAGAATCTTAAAATGCATTAGGCATCAAGGCTCACAGAGGGGAAAAAAATCCCAAATCTAAACCCATAATGAGAAACACATTTTAAGACTGTTTTATAAACCTTTGTCCTTAAGCCCTTCTCTTCCCACCAGAAGGCATACTATGATAGGAAGAGCAAGCCCTCTTTTTAATGGTAAAGATGAGATATAGAAATTTCAACCTACTCTTCTCATGCAGAGATCCCAAATCTAAGTGAACTAGAAACATTTTATAGACTTGGAAAAAATGAGTGCGAAATATTTCCCTAAGGAGTAGACTTCCTACCTACAGGGCAGGGGCATTCCTAGACTAAGAGTGCATCAAAAACAAACACAAAATATTGGTGGAAGGGCTAGAATTGGGGAGTTTATGTACATTTTCATCATCTAATATGTCTGGCCTTCCCCATTAATGGGTCCTTATTATTAGGAATATACAACGCAAGGCTAACACTGTAGGTACATTTAAAAGTGTACCTACAAAAACATGCCTGATGTACACAAAGCAACTTTCCAATCTCTGACTTTGAGATTTACAGAGCTGAGCAAGATCTAGTCTCAGACTTCAAGTAGGTTGCATGGTAAGGAGAAATCAGTTCAGCTGTCACTCACATATAAAGCAGTACTGTATTTTGCCATGTGTAATGCACATTTTTTGCCCACATTTTTGAGGGAAAAATAAGGATGCACATTATACATGGGTACAATGATTACATAGCATGGGTATATTAATGGGTATGATAATCCTGTGTGTAATGCACACAAAAATGTGGGTGTGCCTTATACGTGGCAATATATGATAAGTACCGTGGAGCAGGACAGAAAAGGGGCTTTGCGGTGTCAAAGGCAGAAGAATGGATACATGATAAGAAAGTCAGAAACAGACCACTTATGGCTGAATTCTGAGCTGCCAATGAAACTTGTTGGTTGAATGGGCCCTTGCGTGGGTTTTGTTCAGCTCTCAGGATACTTTTTAAAAATACATTCTAGAAGTTTGTTGGCAACATCGAAGGTCTGGACTCTTTGTAAATATCTAGAATTCTGTCTTCTCTTGTAAAATCACATCTGAAAATTCTGGGTCCACGTTCCAGCATGGTAACAAGTACCTAGAGTGGAAGAATGGCTGTCCCTTTAAACTGATACAGGCTTTCCAGTCTGCTACAGTCCCCAGCACTCCCTACTGGCCCAACACCTGGCCAGCTTCACTGCTTTCTTTTGTCTGCCCTGCTCCTATATGTATGTAAGTGTGTCTTACAAGGCAGATAACATGTCAACACAGAGAGCTGGAGAGGGAAGACCAGAGCAAATGTGCAGAGGCAGAACAATGCCGGTTGTGCCCAGGGAACTGTGAATGATATACTTGGGCTCAAGAATGAGATCAATTTAAAAGTAGACAAATGGTGGCCAAGGGAAGTGATGGCAGATTTCATGGGATCTCTAATACCAGATGAGGCAAACTGACTTCATCTGGTTAAAATGTAAAGTCAATTAAGAAAGATGTTAGATCAGGGAGTGGCACTATCTGAGAAGCTTTCAGAAAGGTTAAAAGCAGGTCACCAGAACAGAACTACGATTCTACTGCAGAAGTTCGAATAATTCAATGACAGAGGAGTGGAAAGAATGGCCTGGACTTGGTGGACACTGAGGAAATGATATAAACTGGGCTTGGAAACTGCTGAGAAAGGGTGATGGCAAGAACATCTATGAAGTGGGTGGGTAGAGAGAAAGAAAAATTGAAAACACCTCTATGGCTAGAGTCCCAAGCTCAAATATCTTCAGGTACAGACATGTGACAGAAACATGCTAAGTAGTAAGTATAAAATGTCAAGGATCGGTGGAGACATTAACGAACTGGGGAATGCATATTAAAAATCCATTTAGAAAATTAAACAAAATGTGCACTTCCAAAAGAACATGTCAATGCAACAGAATTAGCCAGCTGCCTGCCACCAGCCTTAAAACTAGTAAACAGAAATGAAAAGGCATGATTATGGGTCATCCTGACAGAAATGTCCAGCAGCTCAGAGTAAACACACATCTGAAGCTCAGGAGACAGAGAGAGGTGTGAGTTAATGGGTACATGACAGAATCGCAGGATTGAGGATTATGAAGTTCAGGGACTCATCCATGTGCTGCTATGGAAGAAAATGAGAACCAAGGGGAGAGGGTAGAAGGAGAACAGAGGCATCTCCATCGCAGGGGGTAAGGAGGCCTTAAGGAGAACTGTTTATGGGTGATGGGAAGAGAAAAATGAGGCTGAGAAGCACATAGAGAAATAGGCAGTGAACTGAGATGATAGTGTCGTGAAAAACATAGGAGGAAAAATGTTCAAGAAAGTGAAAATAATCCTCAATATGAAATGTCAGTATAAAATAGTGTCCCCTTCTCAAAGACTCATTAATTTAAAATACCTTTCTCCCCAAAGTGATCATTTCTGCAGTAGCTTTCTACAATGTCAAGTAAAAAGAATTCCATCCATCCCTAGGTTTTTTGGCCTTCCTCTTTGCCACAGGGCAAGTTCACATTATTGCTAGTAGGCAAAAAAAAAAAGTCTTTAACCACCAACTTGGCCCTGATGTGAGCAGATACAGATAAGACAGTGTGTTCTAAATGATCTGACAGTATCCCATCTGTTGCCTTGCTGGTGGCACGGGGAACTGCCCAAAGGAACCACATTTGCATGGGCATCCCTCACCTGTCCCTGGAGGGCTGAGAAGCAAGTAGTGAGAGTACCAAGATGCTGCAGTAAGCAGAAAAGCTTCCTTGGGTGCAGAGATAGAAGGAGATCAGAGCGGATGACAAAGTACGTGAACCGCCCTCTCAAATCCATAAATCTGGAACTGGTTCCACTTTATGGTTCCAACATCATCACTGAAGCCAAAATTACACCTAAATCACCCAACATGTATCCCAGATGACAATGTGCAGGATTAGTGGTTTTGCTTTAAAAAATAAGTAAATAATTGTTCTTCCTGCTTCATTGAAAAGACAAAATAGTGAATAGGCATGGCATACTGTTGTTTAATTCAGGGAGCATCTGTCACCCAAAACCTCGTCAGGGAAAATGCAATGTCTGGCTAAGAAGTGCTTTAATTCTGCATGTCAGAAGAGACATGGGACAACAGAGCTTGATCCAGCTGGCTCTATGAGGCCCCAAATCACTGAATGGCAGGTCCTCCTTCGGTTCCCCTAATTTTAGTGTTCCCTACAAAATCTCTGATTTTGAGATAGTCCCTCACCTGTCTCACAGTAGGTACTCTCGCTGGCTGAGCTAGTTACCCACATCATCTCTCTAGAGATGGGGATTAAGAAAGCTCTCTCTTATTTTCCCACCAATGGTAGTAAAATTCCAAAGTAAGTATGGATGATGATGGTCAATATCGCACACTCGAGACAAGAAAGTGCTCCATCACACCTAGGAAAGGAAAGGTCCTGTGATGGATAGGTAGGCAGGCAGGTATGTAGGTAAACAGATAGATAGACAGATGGATAATGCTCAAGGACAAACAATGTCTCAGACTAAAACAGCACCAGCATAAGCACAAAAGGTGAAAAGGAAATCAGGTGGCAAAGTCCACCATGAGATGAGTGTTTCTAAAGTGGACAGAGAAGCAACTGGTTCTACTCTGAGGTTTTCAGCCAAGGACAGAGCAGCTTGCCCTCCTCATTCCTCAAACGCATCAGGTGTTCCCTCCCTTGCATATTGAACCATTCTGTTCATCCTCCCTAATTTTCTGTGTCAGCAGAATCTTATTATTCTTTCAGAGCATGGTGCAAATCCCACCTGCTTTACAAGGCATTCTTACCTTTCTGGACTAAATGCACCACTTTCCTCCTCTGAATCACTACAGTACTTTCAGACTGCAGTACTCATATTAGTTCTTGATCCTGCATGTCTTGGGAAATCTGGTTACCCTAGCCATATCATAAACTTCTTGAGGGCATGAACTTTCCTTGGATGTCTTCATATCCTCCATAGTATTAGCATTGTGCCTTGCCACTGAGCCCGTCTAATAAATACCACTGAACAAAGGCAGTTATACAGAGATACTTGGTAAGATACAAGCAATAGAGAAATAAAAGACTCAGGGTTTTCCTTTATTATTTAAAGTAAATATGTAATTGCCTCCATACTTTGCCAACTAAATTTATTCTAATTTCCATGTAGCAAGAAACTCCATTTGAGGAACAATGATTTCTGAATCTTTTACAAAATCCAAGGAAAAGTCTCTTGCCCTGGCTAGTGTGTCTCAGTTTGTTGGAGCGTCATTATGCACACCAGAAATTGGTGGTTTGATTCCCAGTCAGGGCACATACCTAGGCTGCAAATTCAATCCCCAGTCGGGGTACATAGGCAAAGTAACTGATAGATATTTCTCTTTCATATCAATGTTTCTCTCTTTCTCTCTCAAATCAATAAGCATATTTTTAAAAAGAAAAAGTCTCTTAATATAGACTACTTCCTTCTTTCTTCATCTCTAAAATTACCATAATTTCAACCAGATGCTATTTTTCAGATCAGATCACCTGTCATTCTAGACTGGAAATTTGCACTTGCTCGCTCGCTCCCTCCCTCCCTTTTTCTCTCTCCCTTCCTTTTCCCTCACCCTTCCTTCCTTTTCTTTCTTTATTTCTCTCCTTTACTCCTTCCTTCCTTCCTTCCTTCCTTCCTTCCTTCCTTCCTTCCTTCCTTCCTTCCTCTTTCTTTCATACAACAGTGCCAGGTATTTCATTAAGGTTCTGAGAATACTGCGATAAAGAGAACAAGAACCCTGCCCTCATGTAGCTGACATTCTGATGGGGAAAATAGACAATCTATGTATAAATAAGTAATAATTATCAGAAGTCAATCATTGCCATGGATAAAATGAATTAGGAAAGGATCTAGAGACTATGGGGAAATAAAGAGAGAGAGTGATCAGGTAGGACCATCAGGGTGACCTTTGAATGGAAACTTGAAAACAGTGAGGGAGGAGGTCATACTCAAGTTCACAGCACCCTGACAGAGGGAACAGTAAGTGCAAAGGCCCTGGGGCAAATCTGTTTTGAGTATTCAAGGAATAAGGAGACCAGTGAGTCTAGAGCAGAATGTGTGAGGAGAAAGGTTGTATGAGACAAGACTGATGAGGTTAGCAGAGATCACATTCATATAAAAGCAGCAGGACAGAAAGAAGAAAAAAATGCTCCCTAAAGTAGCATAAGTCACTGTTTTGCTACTGGCCTCAGTCGAATTCAAACCCCAAGCCCATAGGTGTGTTTTTATTGCTTGTGAATCTATTAAAATTCTCCTAATAGAAAATAATTAGAAGAGTATTTCATCCATTATAATTGAAGCTCTTAACAGCCAATCAGCTGTGTAGAGAGACGTGCCAGATTCCCGGCAAAAAGGAAATCTTAAAGCCTGGAGTTAGACTTATTGGTGGTTGACATCTTTTCACAAAATGATTTGCAGCTTCCTGCTTCTCTTTCTGCTGGTCAAACAAGAGTCATGTAAACATGTGACGATTAAACCTGATTTCTAAGGGGAGGGAACCAAAAGGTCTCTCTCCATTATTATTTATACAGAGTTGTAGAATACCAATGATCTTTTTTTTTTCCAGACTGAATTCACTTTAGCATATGGTTGAAATACCAAAATAAGATTTTGTTTATCAGTAACGTTATAGAAAGGTGGTGTTTTTATGTCTCTGATTTACACACATTATATCAATGAATTACTACCTGGTTCTACAGGACCCTTAGAACTCCAAGGTTGTCCAACCATCCTGCCTGAAGTCCTTAGAATTCCATCACACTAAGCCGGTTTGTTCCCACTCAACTGCCAGTTCAAGTAAAGTGATTTTTTATCTGTATAACACAGATGAAAAAATTATTAAAGAGTTTAAATTTTTGGAAACTATAGGTCATCAACTCTTCTCATTTCACAGATAAAGGAAAACAAGGCCATATGAGATGATGTCTTCCATGGTTAACAACAGAGCCCTCAACACCAGAATCCAGCCCTTTGCAACAAGCCAGGCCACTGTTTATGTATTCATTCATCACACATGTCAGCACTCAGCTCTGTCGGGCACCTTGATCAGCAAAAGAGGGTATGGTAGAATCTCTATTCTGGAGTAGCTCACTGTGTAGTATAAGAAGCAGGTGGATAAACAAAAATAGCATCCTGAAAATTATAATAAATATAATTGGTGTTGCTACAGACTGAATTGTGCCTTCCACTCTAACCCTCAATGTCACGATATTTGGAGATGAAGCCTTCAGGAGGTGATTAGGAGATGAGGTCATGATGCGATTGGTGGCTTTATAGGAACAAGAAGACAGAAACCAAGCTTTCTCTTTGCCATGGAGGACACAACAACATGACATCCTATCACAAGCCAAGAAGAAAGTCCTTACCAGCAACTGAATGAACTAGCACTTTGACCTTAGACCTCAGAACTTTGACAATTAAATGTGTTGTTTAGACCATCCTGTCTATGGTATTTTGCTATAGCAGCCTGAGCTGACTAATACTTTTCAGAGGAAAAGTACAAAATACCAAAAGTACTCAGAAAGTGGTGTGACTGTAGAGAGACATAGAAAGCTTCTCACAAAAGTTGATATTTTGCAGATCTTCTTAAAGATATTTCTCTCGTTTTCATCTAAGAACCAGCTGAGGTTGCTTTATGTGAGAGAGTTCATTGTTCTTAAAAATGGCAATATTCTTATCTATACAATTTTAGATACTTTATACACTCTGTATGAAATCCAAACTGTATCTGGCTCCATTAATATGCATTTGCTTCTCTTTTCATTGACTAAATGTAATAACATTTCTTTGAACTTCAATTAATTCAGTAATCATTTACTCTACCTCTTTTATAAAAGTAATAGTTATATGAGACAGATTTGGGATTAAATCTTTCCAAGAATATATACAAGGCGAGAAAAAGTAAGTTTACTGTTATAATACAAATAAATAATGCAATTATTAATAAATAATAGTACCAGAATAAACTCTGACTTTTGCATACTCACAACTATAAATCTACTGTTGACCATCATGTATATCCTTTTGAAATACATTGTTTTGTTCTGCATTCATTTTGTTCATTCTTCTGTTTAACCCCATAAACCATGTAAATTCTAAGAAGAAAAAAGTGGTCAAAGTCCTTCTGTGAATGATATTTACCTTTAGTTTCTCAGATTATAATCTTAGTGGCAATGTAACAGTGTGCAGAACAGGGGCCCCTGAAAATATTACCCATAAACCTTGACTGGGGGGAGGGAGAGTGGATAATATGGCTATTAAGGTACTTTGCATTACAATGGTAGGTTGAGAGCTTTGCTGCCAGCCCAGACAAAGGGAGTACGTGACTTCGGGAGCATTCTGGGACTCACGATTTAGCAGGGTTGGGAGCTTATATAGCACATTCGCAAGAGACAGGAGCCAGAAACCCCTGCCTCTCTGAGAAGTCTTGTCCTGACTAAAGATTGCAACTGAAAGAAGGTAAAGATACCAGGCAACTGGCAAGTAGCACATTGCAGGAGGGGCCAGATAGGAGGACAGGTAGGAAGTTCCGAGTCAGCATTTAAAAATAAGGGTTGGCTGAGAAAGAGGAGGTAGCAGCCATAGGGCTGAAGAGAGGAGAGGCAGCCATGAGGAAGGAACCATGAAGTAGGGGGATTCAGCCATGAGGTCTGAAAGAGGAAGCAGCAAACAGCTATGCAGTTTGTAGCAGTCTGCCGTGAGGTACGGTATATAAGGTGGAAACCATGCTGGCTGGGAGTCAGGATTCTGCCATCTGGCCTGGAGTAGCGAGGAAGGCAGCCATGTGGGCTGAGGGAGCTGATGGAGCTGCGCGGGAACCTACGTAGCCAAGTATAAGTTTGTGGGAGATGCTTTGGATGTGAACTGTGACCAGGAAAGTAGGCTTCTGATTCTCTGAAGGATGTACAGAGAAGCCACTCTCTTGGTACATGTGCTTCCCTGGACTCCACCTTGATCCAGTGTAACACGGCACATGTTTTCCTGAGCCATGACATGGAGACTGAGACCAGTGTACCCCAGATAAGGAGAGAGCTGCTGTGAGAGGATGGTGACTCTGAAACCCACAAGCACCCATTCCAGAGGGATGGAGAACTGTTTGCACAGCCAGCATAAGAACAGATAAGAATATGGGGAACTTTCGAGCATGTTTTTAGCTTATAGCCTGGTGGGGAGCAAGGGAAGTGCTGGACCTTGTGGGAAAGCAGGGCTCCAAGCAGAAGTCTTCCCAGCTCCTTGCCACTGAGATTGGAACCTTGTAATAAAAACCTATTTCCTTTAACACGAATTATTGGGTTGTGCATCAAGGTGACATTTGGATGGGCTCAGGTTTGTTCAGTTACAGTTAAAGCACATCTTTTCACAACATGCACATAAATTAAGTCAATCTTACATGACTCATGCTATTCAAATATTTTCTCTAACTGAAACCCAACAGCCTTCTTGGAAAGTAAGAGAGACCAAGCAACAAAGAAATAAATTTGTCTTCTCCAAAACAAAAAAGCAGGAGATGAGTTTCTCAAAGGGGCTAAAGGAAGGCTTCTGGAGCCAAGTTTACATTGCACGGTTTTACAGATTTTGTTGGTGGAAATGTGTTTGTTACTTAGTTTCATTTTGCTATCTTGTTCCACAGTAAGAAAAGTCACACCACTGGCAAAACTGAGAAACTTATTAGAATCCTGGGGTGTTTGCCTGCTTTGGTTTTCACACAGTGGAGCCAACATGAAATGAAGGATAGTGCTGTAAATAGGAAATGTGAAACACTTGCAAAAACTCACAGCAGGAGACAGGGCTGCCTAGGCTGTGAGCTCTTCCAGCATCCTCCTTCTTCCCAAATAAAGGTAAAGTTTGGTTTTGCATCTAGAGTTGAGGATGGGAATTTTACAATACAGTTAAGAAAACTGCTGTGGAAAATACCAAGAGATTTTTATACTCATTTTAATGATTCCAGCTTCCTTCAAAGGGCTTTGAATCATCATATGGTTTTAAAATGCCAAGTAGGATTGTTTGGCAATTGAGTTGAAAGTTTAAAAAAAAAAAGGCTGTAGTAAGTCAATAAATCTGTTTGTATGTTTTTTATTCAATTCTTTGTGAGGAATTTTTGCCCATATTCCTAACAGCCACACTAGGAAAAACTAATGCAAAAATCAGAGAGGTGCAAACATCACACCAAAAGTCAATTAGAGAAGTAAGCTTTGGGAAATGTGAATTGGAACAGATGAAAATATTAGAGAAAAATTCCCAGAAGTACCAGAGATGATTACAGATCCCAGGCAAAGAGGGAAGGCAGTGGATAAAGAGTAAATAAAGTAAAAGAAAAATATTCTTAAATAACATATTTCCTTTTTATTAAAAAATAAAAACTTTCAAGCATGAGTCAGTCCAAATGTCTTTTTTTTTTATCCTTACCCAAGGACATGTTTATTGATTTTAGAGAGAGGGGAAGGGAGATAGAGAGAGAGGGAGAGACACATCTATCAGTTGCCTCTCACACCCAGCCTGCAACCTAAATGTGTGTCCTGACCAGGAATCAAACCCACAACCTTTTATATTATGGGACAATGCTCCAATCAACTGAGCCACACCAGCTGGGGCTGCCTAAATGTGTCTCAGAGTAACACAGTGGCTGAGAGAATAACACAAAGTCTCCAAGGAGAGAAACATGAGCTTACGAATGACAAATACATATTGTTTGGAGAAGAAAACCACCTTTTCTTTTACTTCCTTTGATGGGCTATTTCAACCTAAGAATGCAAGATGGGGAGAGCTTTCCAAGTGTTAGCCTGATTCGGAAGGGGAGCTGTGGCTTAAGCAATATCTGTCTTACATAATTCTTGTTAACGTAGATCCTACTGTCTCCCTTCTAAACCCAGTAACAAATTTGATCGTTAACAAAACTGACAAAACTTGTAAACTCTCCTCCATATTTTAAATAAATAACAGTAACGTGTGAATAAATTATCTTTGCCAAAAAATCAAAACATTGTATAAATGCCTGAAGTTCTTTTTGACCCCTAGTCCCAAATGTGGCTCCTCCCACCCCCTACTAGTATGCTGTGGGTTTTCTAATCCTTTGTCTCTAGAATATACACACTAGAACACATATATTGTGTGATGTTTGTGCTTCATAAATTCAATCCTATTGTACACACCGTTCTGAAATTTTTTCTGTAGTTGTTTACTGACCCAGCACTTTCCATGCTAGTACAAACAAACCTGCCTCAATCGTTTTGATGTGCTGCATAGTATTCATCTGAAATTTTACTTTGTGTTTTGCCATTCTCCATGGATAGATAGGTTTTTAATTATTTGCTTTTATAAAAACTCTTCAATGAGCATCTTTTCACATGCCTCCTTGGGCACTCCTCAAAGGGTTTTTCCAGAGTACAGATAAACCAGAGAAATGTAAACTTTTTAAGCCCTGTGCTAAAATACTAAAAAATAAAGAGTGGCATAAAACAAAGCTGTCAGAATAAAAGAAATAAAACTACAACTTTCTCCAAAAGAACCAGAAGGCTTCAGCATGTCTTAAAAGTCAGAGATTCTTAAAAGTCAGAGATTCCTGGGTTTGAATCCCATTCTCAGTTCCAAATTGAAAACAATTTAAGTGGCCATCCATAGGACTGGCAAAATTTATAATGAAATAGCTAAAGAATAGCATGTAGCTGGTAAAAAAAATGAGATAGTTCTAGATATTCTAACATGGAAGAGTGTAATTTAGCATAATTTAAAACCTCTTAATTTTGCAAAGCCTCTGTTTCTCCACCAAAATGTGGAAATAATAAATTTATCTATAGCATGGGTTATGTACATATTAAGTAATAGAATAACAGTAAAGTACTCAGTACACTACCTGACACAGGAAAAGTATTCAATAAATATTAGCTTCCATTATGATTCTTGATAAATCCCAAGATGGTAGAGAAATTTCAACAACCTAAGGCAATTTATTAATTCATAAATCATTTACTAAAGCATCTCATATGAGCAAGTTTTCTGCTAACTGAGCTAAGGAAAACACAAGTAAATAAAACAACCTCTGTCCTCAAGGATCTTAGGAATATATCTGGAAATATGAATCACCTCCAGAATAATCTTAATGAAAAAGATATAGTAAGTATCATAAGAGATGTAATAACAGACTGCTATTATTTTATCTGCACAGCACTACTCCCTTCAGAGAACAGCATCTCTCCTTTGGAAGAACTGTTCCTCCTCCAATACCAGCACTGTTGTGAGGACAGCCAATTACAGAAGCCATCATCCTGGCTGACCACAGTTGATAGGTCAGGAAATATGCATGTGACTTAATCATGTGACTGAAGCCAGGCCAATGACAGCATTTTTCACACTGAGAAAGAAGAAAAGAGGGTAGATTTCCTCTAACGACAATGGTATGTGATGGCAGGCAAAGGTGAAATTTGTAACCTCATTCTCCAACATTTGGAAGAATTGAGTCTCAAAAAATAAAGGGGCACATGAAAAGAGGCAAAAACAAAGACAGACAAGGTAGGATTTGAGTCCCCATATTCAGAGGTCTAGCTTTAACCCTGCTATCTAATGATAGCATGGATATCCTTAGTTCCATGAGAGCAATAATTTCTGTATGTCTTTATTCACTGATGTATTCCTAGTATCTAGACTATATATTTCATTCGTTCATGCATAAGTGAATGAGTAAGATCCTATAACACAACTCTCTCTTCTAAGAAAGTTCTAATCCCATTCTTTCCTTGCCCAGAATCATTCTTGACAAGGTGGCATTTTCTACAATCTTACCTCAAAAGGGAAGAGAAGGAAGCCAACGGGTACTGATACCAGAATATTTTCCTGGGCCACTAGAATAGTGGCTCCAGACATACTCCAGGTCAGATCCTCTCAGAGTATTCCCCATCCCTTTTTCCACAATCCCAGAGATGGTTTGAGTTTTGGTTATCAAAACCTCTCGTGCAGGTTTTGATAGTTGGTTTATGTAGGTTTAGTTGGGTTTTAAAAATTCACAGGCTTGTCAACTTGGTTTCTAAGACTGCAGTGTTTAGAAACTGGAAACCAAAAGGCAGTCTGTCTTGTGCCTGCTTCTATCTTTCTTATTTGTGTGTCTTCTTTATTTCCTCCCATAGACCAACAGAAGAGATATAAATAAGTGGTCAGACAAAGACTGGCAGAAATCTAAGAGGCTGCCATTAAGCTCATTGTTAACAGGACATTCACATTAATGAGCTCAGGTTGGCAGTGGTTTAATGGAACATCCAGGGATTAAATAGCTTGCCAGCACCCCAGCAGATCTGAAACACACAGCTCAGTGAGAATCACAGAAATATTGAAAAATTGCACAATATAACTCAGTGCATATGGCAGATGGTTTTACCAGTAAATGAAATGAAATAAAAGAATGCCTCTCTGGCTGTTAGAACAGTGACACTTTATCCTACTGGCCCAAGAAGATTCTTTGAAGAGCGAGCGTACATGTTTTCTTTAACATTTCTTGACTGCTCGCTGTATGCTGAGAACCGTAATAGGAGTTGCTGGGCAGAGAGGAAAATAAATCAGGCACAGAGCTCAGTCTGCAGACTTAGACTCAAGCCAACTTAGGCTAAGACCCATTCACCGACTGCAGCCGGCAGTCAGTTGTAACTGGCCCAAGACAAAAGTGATTTCACATGGAACCTGGCTGTGATGAGGAGGGTCAGGTGAGAAAAATGCCATAGTCGAGGCTTCATCAACTGTTGAGGGAACAGCTACTTTTCAATTTCCTCTTATGCAACCTCTGATCCCTGGTCGATCTGTGGCTTTTTGCTTAACCTGGGCATCACCACAGGGCTTCCATAAATGACTTTATTGGCCCGTAATGTAGCCACTAGCTACTAACAGAACCTGCCCTACACAGCCTGCTCTCAGGTACATACCGCCTGCTCTCCTGAACCATATGTTTGACACATTCTAGTCAAAAAAATAGCACAAGGTAGAATAAGCCATGACAGGACACTGCAACAGTCCTGATCACCTGAAATAAACTGGTTTGTTGTTGCTGTTTAAAAGGAGTTCTAGAATAATAGTAAACTGACAGTTACATGACATATGTATATGCATACGTGGGTGTCTGATACACACGCACTTATCTGTAGACTTATAAACACATGTTAAGCACATAGTTCACGTTGTTAAACTTCCTGTGTGCAGATCAATACTATATTCAAGATTAGATGTGAAGTTAATATTTTAAAAAATCTATTCACTTCTGGTTTTGGCACACCTTTGATTCTGCTGAGCTCTCAGTTTGAAATCCAATGCCTCCAGCCATGTTGGTGACGTTCAACGCAAAGAGAATCACAGAGCCAGGCGATGTGTTCAGTTCTTGCTGTCTTGTACGTGCACCATGAGACCTAAGCCGCTCCTGATTGTTGGGATAACTTGTACTTCAGCCACATAATCAGCAAAGTTGTGGGAGAACCATCAGGGACCGATGTCTACAGGGCTGTGGGGCCATACTGATATAGACTACATGCTGAGCTGTTTGGGGTCAAATTCAGAAATAAAGAGAAGTGGCAAGAAATCAAGGGGAATAAAATACAATCTGATTATGAGAACGGTGATCACGACTGTGTTGTAACGTGGCTTACATTGGAGAGGGAAAGAAAGAAGTCCTTCAACTAGAAATTAGGGTAGTGGTTTTGAATAACAGGTCTTGGGGATTACCCCAGGAAGAACACATTTGAAAAAAAGCAACCCATGGCCCTATGCACACGGAAGTCTAGACAAGGATGTATAGAACAAGCTTACTCAGCGTGGGTACTTCCCCATATGTGTGTTCCATTAGCAATCCCTAATGGAAGAAATCTCTAGGACATGACATATGGTGAACTACCCTGAGCCTTGGTGCCCATTACAAGGCCTGCTTCTTCCTACCCTTGGAGAAATTCCATGGCTCCCTATACCCATCCCAGGCTTTCTTTGTTTGGTGCATATTAAGTTTGGACACTCTCTTCCAACCTTGACCCTATACCTCTCTCACAGACATGCTAGGATGCACAGTTGCCCAGGCTGTGCACTACCCGATGCTATAATGCTGTTCACATAGTGGCCTTTTAATATTATTAATATCAATTATTTGGCTTTACAAACTCATGACTCCCAATAAGAGGCACTTCTGCCTTTTGCTCTGGTCCCATGAGAACTCTACGTTTGGGCTAGCCCTGCTAGGGAGAAGTTCAGACCTGGTTCACAGAGGTATAGATCTGAGCCAAAGAGAAAAAAAGCAACCCATGGCCTAATGCTTATGGGCAGCCTGGCTATTTCTGAAATGTGGCTTGAGATCTAATTTCAGAATCAAAGATCTGAAAGCTGCCTTTGGATTGTTACTTCTCAAGTATAGCCACATATCAATATTTTATTAACTCAGAAGTAGTGCCAGTTTTCAGTTTTTCTTTTGCGTCAAATCTTTTGTCTTTTCATGATTAACATTTCTGAATTCAGTTGAATTATGCCACGTGACTCTACCTGGATATATTTGCCTCTCTTCTTTCCTCCAAAACACCATTCTTTGGAAGTAGGTGAATAGCAGTTAAGTCCATGTGTTTATGTTTTCAAGTCATATATGAATTATACAAATAAGATATAGTTTGGGGAGACTGATATAATTTTATATAATTGATATGATAAGGCATCATCCTATACCTTGTTCTTTTCATTCAAAACCAAGTTTTTGAAATTTATCCATAGAATTCATATTCTTCACCAATTTTTATTTGTCTTTTATTGCTTTTGGAGTCCTGTATACATTCCAGGAATGTTTGCTTTTTCAGATACATAATATCTTCTCTTAACCCAGTGTTGGTTTTAAATTGCACATGGTATCTCTTGTTATACATATTTTTAAAGTTTTAATCTAGTCAAATATATCAATATTTTCCTTCTGATTTCTGCATTTTAAGTTCTGGTTAAAATATTCTTAACATCGCACTCACAATAATATTTTATTTTTTACGCCAAACGTTTTATTTTTCATATTAGGAATCTGAATTTCATTTCATTTTTTTTGACAATGATGTGCAGGGACGTCCCTCCCACTGCCAATCTGGGCCCCTGCCTGGATGGATGTTCTTCTGGCACCTTTACTCTTTGAGCTATTTCAGTAACACTTCACCAACATCACATTGTCTTCATTGCAAAATCTTTTATATATCAAGATGCATCTCATTTTTTTCTTCAAAATTATGTAAGTTATTCTTGGCCTTTTACTCAACCATTTTAATGGCAAGAATTACTTCTCAAGTTCTGTACACATACGTACACACACACAAAAATTATTATAACTTTCATTGAAATTGCTTTGAACTTGCAAATAAACATTGACTACTCCCATCGAAGAATATGTTTTCTTCTTTCAAATATTTGGGACTTGTTTATGCCTTTCAATATATTTTACAATTTTTTCCACAAAGATCTTGTCCAATATTGCTAAAAATATTACTGGCTTTCTTACACATATGATTAGGGTCATTTTAAAATTTTACTACATTTCTAAATGGTTATCCCTAGAGTACTGGAAATCTGTTGATTTTAAAATATTTATCTGAATTCAGAAACCTTGCTGAACTTTCTTAAGAGTTGTGATACACTGTCAATACATCCTGCTGGATTTTTGAACTAAACAATTTCATCAGCTTCACATAAGGTATTTTCTCTTTTCCTTTCCAAACCTTACACTTCCATTTTTTTTCTTAGCTTACTGCATTGAGTAGGACCTCCAAGATACTGATAAATACTAGTGATGATAGAGGCTTCTTTATTCCGAATTTTAACAGAAATTCTTTTCAATTGTCTGCATTAATTATGGTGTTCTCATATGTTTGAGTTTTTGATCATCTTTTTTTCAAGTAAAAGTATTGTTTAGCTGCTAAGAATTTTTAATCGTGAATATTTTTAAATTTTGTTAGGGTCTTTAAAAAATATGTGTGTATATATATATATAGTGTTAGGGTCTTTTAAAATAAATATGTGTGTGTGTTTGTGTGTGTGTGTGTGTACATATACATATACATATACATATACATATACATATACATATACATATACATATACATATAGTCTGCCCTGAAAAAAGTCCAGCCAATGTTAATATAATGAGAGTGGTCTGTGCAGTGTTGATATAACCTCACAGCCAAGGAGAATGGACTACAATACGCATATGTAAACAAAGACAACTACACTGTACTAGTCAGTGGGGGTGGTAGATCCCATTTAGTGAGCATGTGTACTGTGTAGCCATTGCATTCAAAATGACTGAGCGAGCAGAGCAACGAGTCTGCATCAGATTTTGTGTGAAGCCTGAACCTTCCTCCATGGAGAGTAGTTGGATAAATCAGAAGGCTTTCAGGGACAATGCACTGAGTACAGTGCAAATAAAAGCATGGCACAAATGCTTCACAGATAGTCGAGAATCCGTTGAAAGTGATCCACATTCCAGAAGGCCTGCAACAAGCAGGACACATGAGAATGTTGAACGTGTGAGGGCTGCAATCAACAAAGATTGGTGATTAATAGTGTAAGGACTAGAAGCTGATCTAGGGATTCCAAAAAATACTGTGTCTGAGATTTTGATGCAGGATCTTGGCATGAAAAGTGTTGTGTCAAAATTTGTTTTGTAGCTTCTGCTACCAGAGCAGAAGGAGGTACATTGTGCTGCAGTTGCTAATGACTTGATTCAAAGCACTACCAATGAACAAGATTTCCTCAAGAAGGTCATAAACAGTGATGAATTATGGATTTACAGGGCTATGATCTGGAAACGAAGGCTCAGTCATCCCAATGGAAGTCACCTGGTTCTCCACATCTGAAGAAGACATACAAAGTCTCAGCAAGATAAAGGCCACATTAACTGTATTTTTTGATTGGGAAGGTTTTGTCCATCATGAGTATGCCTCTCTAGGCCAAACAATATGGAGTACTACCTCAGTGATATTCATGGCTTTAATAGATGCAATACAACAAAAACAGCCACAGCTATGGACAATTGGTGATTGGCAACTTCATCACAGCAACGGGCCTGCTCATGCATCACATCTTGTGCAAAATTTTTTTAGCAAAACATCAAATCACCCAGGTGAATCAGCCCTCCTACAGCCCAGATTTGGTGCCCTGTGACTTCTGGCTTTTCCCAAAACTAAAATCACCTTTGAGAGAAGAAATTTCAGACTATTGATGAAATTCAGGAAAATACAATGGGGCAGCTGATGCCGATTCCAACCAAGGATTTTGCAGTGCTTTGAACAGTGGAAGAGATGCTGCAAGAACTGTGTGAGGTCCCAAGGTGCCTACTTTGAAGTGGACCTGAGGCATCATTGTCCTATGTACAATGTTTCTTGTCTCTTGTATCATCTTCAGTAAACGTCTCTACTTTTCATAGCACATGGGTAGATACATTCCAGACAGACCATAATAACACTCTTTCAGTGTATTATTGAGGTGTGTAACATTAGTGAATTTTCCACAGTTAAGCTATCCTGCATTTTAGGGATAAACTGTATTTGGTTGGAATATGTCTTATATACTGCTAGATTTGATTTATTGATTTCTTATTTAAATAATTTTTTATCTCAGAGTAATAGGTTTTTTTTTTTTTGGTACACAGTCTAGTCTATTCAATGTTGTTAACAAGTATATGTGAGCTAAAATTAGTTTAAACATTCTTCCTGTGGAACAACTGATATTAAAAGATTATTCTTGAGCCCTGGCTGGTGTAGCTCAGTGGATTGAGCACTGGCCTGCAAACCAAAGGGTTGCTGGTTCGATTCCCAGTCAGGGTACATGCCCAGGTTGTAGGCCATGTCCCCAGTGGGGAATGTGTGAGACACAACCACACATTGATGTTTCTTTCCCTTTCTCCTTTCCTTCCCCTCTCTATAAAAATAAAAATAAATAAAATTTTAAAAGAAGATTATTCTTGAAAGTTTGATAAAATAAAACCCTTTGGTGTTTGTACGTTTAGGCAAAGGTGGAAGGAGAAGGGATATGGACTCCAATTCAGTCTCTTTAGTGGTAATTAATTAATCCAACTTTATTCCCTGTGAGTCAGTCTTGGCAACCTGTTCTATTTTTTCTTTTTTTTTTTATATTGTTGTTCGACTACAGTTCTCTGCCTTTTTCCCCAACCCTGTCAACCTATTTTTCTAAAAATTTATCTGTTGACTCAAAGTTGTTAGAAATGTTGTAACAAAATGATTAATTTATACCTAGTTTATGTGTGTGTATACATATATATGTGCATGTGTGTGCCTATACATATATACATGTATACATATGTATACACACATGTACCTAGTTTATATATATAATATACACACATATATATAATTTATCTCTAGTTATGCTCCTTATTTCTAAAGTTGTTTATTTATGCTTTACCTCTTTCTATCAATTGCATGACTATTCCAAATATTCTAAGTTTTGTGATTATCTCAATCATTCCTTCAGCTACATTTCCACAAGTTTTAATGTAATTCTTTACCTTTGTTTCCCTTCAAATATTTCAGATTTCCATGGTAATGTTCTAAACACATGATTATTTACAAATGAAGGTTAGTACTCAAACACATGGATTGTTTTTCTGTTGTCTTCCTGTTATTTATTTCTAATCCTTTTACTTTGTGTTTGTAGAACACTGTGTCTGGTACAGATCCTTAGAGTGTCACCGAGACTTCCACTGTGACCAGTTTTCATGAATGTGCCCTGTGTGTTTAAGAAGTATATACATGTTGGAGATAGAAATCATATATCTTATATATCTTTTTTAGAAGCTTGTTAAATCTGTTATTACAATAAAATATTTGTCATCATTTTTTGCCACTGGGAATTGTAAGTTTTAGAAATGATTGTGCTACAACCCTCCTTTGTGTAATGGATTTTTTAATTTATCCGTGTAACCATATTTATAGCTACTTTGTATATTTGAAGCCTGTGTTATTCAGTGCCTACAAATCCATGATGCTTGTAGCTTCTTTAGTCAACTGCTTGTTATTCGTGTATATATCTATCATTATTAGCATTTTTTGTGTTGAATTCTATTTTATATAATATAAAAACTGTAAAAACTGGCTTTTATTAAACCAGTATTAGTCCAGTATATAACTTGCAATTCTTTCATTTTCTAACTTTCTGAATTAAATGGTTTTTAAAATATTACAATAAAACTGGCCATTTTATACACAAAAGTACAGAGCCTGGGATATATAATCCCATTAACTCCTCACCCAGATTCCATGATTAGCAAGATTTTGCCCATCCTTGCTTCATTTGTTCCTTTTTGCTGAAGTATTTTATAACAAGTTCCACAGCTCATATCATTTCATCCTTGCTTACTTTCAAGGCATCTACAAAAATAGAAATATTTTTTTATACACCTACCATTATATTTGCACTTCTGATAAAATTAACACTAATTTCTTGGCACTTTTTGATCCATTATATATTCAAATTTGCCTATTAACATTAAAATGCCTTTTTTTTACTATTGGTTTGTTCAAACAAGGATCTAAACAAGATTCACATATTACATTTTGTTGTTGTCCCTTTTCAATAGAGCAATTTCTCTTGTTTTTTCTAACCCATCTTTCTGCAAGACCTAAGGTCAGTATTGCTATAGAATGCCCTATATTTTGTTTGGTACCCTTTTCCAACATTTATCTCATTTCTCTATCTCATTATTTCTTACAAATTGGAAATTATTTCTATGGTGTAATTGGACTGGGCACCCAGTCCTTGGGCACCATTACTTCGCGAATGAACATTAGTTCATGACGTCATAGCAGTAGACTACTGTGTACTTCACTTCTAGAGGAATATGTCTGCTTGCCCACTGTAAACTGCATTGTTTCTTACGATCTTATTTCCACTTTATTTCATCTAATAGTTGAGTTTATGTATTCTATTTCTGTCCTTTCAGTGATTACTCTTAATTTTTAAATATGCACATCTACATAAGTTGTAAATTATTCAATGTTTTCATTCTCTTACTAAAACAAAATGAGAAAATTAGAAAGCAGTAACTGAATTCCTGCCTCTTGCCATCCACGTTGTTGCCCAGGAGTTTGAGTCTCCCTAAATTACAAATGTTTCTCCCAAATCAACATTATTATTTTTAGGGCTAAGTTTTATTCACTATTACAAACATGTTTACCAAAGTCTTGTTTATCCTTGCTTTTTGCATTGTATACCTTCTTCTGGGTTTAGTTTCTTACTTAGTATACAATACATCCATTGCTCGTGTTTATTATTTTATTTGTTTAATTGTGTTTTGATTCAGGAATGCTCTTTAAATAATAATCTTGACAATTTTTATAGTTTGAAAATGTGATTTAACCTCACTGTTAAATGATAGTCTAGCTTGGTATAGAGTTAGATGCATATTATCCTCCTTTATAACTCAGAAGTTATTTTATGGTGTGATGGAAGACATTTTTGATGATGAGCAGTTTATTTTCACTATGATTATTGAGATTTTATAGGTGATTCATCTTTGTGAGAGTTTTAAAAGTTTTTTTCTGTCTTTGAAGTATTACATTATCATTATGATATATCTGGGTATGAAATTGATTGGTTTTCCTATTCAAGAATTGTTATGCTACTTTGATATCAAGACTAATTGAATTTTTCTCAATTCTGAGAAGCTCTCTACCATTTGACTTTAAATATTGCCTAACATCCTTTCTATTCTGTCTTTGTGTTATTACCATTCTGGGCTGTCTCATGTTCCCTTCAGTATCTCAAAGTTTCTCCTTAATATTTTCCATTTCTTTCTCCTCAGTGCTATCTTCTGTGCAATCTTCAAGATATATCTTCTAATTCCATTTTCTGTTCTATATAATCCTCTATGTAAATATCCAGGGAAGTTATTTCAAAGTGTATATTTTCTAGTTCTAACATTTTCTAGTTGTTCTTTCCCAATTTCTTTCATAATACTTATTTTTTTCTTTAGGATTTCTTCCTTATTGTTCTATAATTTACAGTTTTTGAGGTGTGGGTTTTATAATTTGTCTAATTTTCCAATTCTCATAACTTTTCATTTCCAAGCCTGAAATTGTTTTCCAAGGGGTTCCCACATGAACTGGACTAGGGACTTTTCTTATGTCAGTTTTCTGTTTGTGTCTAGTATTGTCCATGGGTTTTCCCAATGTCTGATTATTTTATAAGTAAATTTTTCAGCTAGGAGTTCCCACACCACACAGAGAAGAGACCCCACATCCAGAAGAGGTAAGACTTTGTCTTCTATTTTCCCACCTGTCCGGACACTGGCCAGCTTCCTTATTGCCTCCCTCAAACTAATCATAGAGCTTTAAAACATGTTCTAAACTATTTCTCATTAAGAGTCTTAAAACTTCAACTTCCCATATACTTTTCTCTTGATATTAGGCCCAGCTCCCTCAAGGGACAAGAAGAGCTTTGAAATTTCAGAAGATCATTATTATTTGGAAGAAACAGCAAAAACACTAATCAGCTTATAGGCACCAAAGAAACATCAACAGCCCAGGAACAAGAGAAAGCCAAAATGTAATAAGTAGTATGTTTTCTGTTGAAAATCAACTAGGATTCATCTAATACCTATGAGCTAATCTATTAAGAGCTTCATTCGGAGACAGCTTTCCTTCCTCTAATTCAGCAAATGCATTAGTCAGCAGGACAAAAACTCACTTCAAGAATATTAACAAAATATTCCAAAATGATTTTAAAGATAATAAGATGCATCCATTTGGAAGAAAAGCCGATTAGGACTTCCCGCAAGTACATTGTTGAAGATAGTCACTGAAACCTAATATCTTAAAAACATTTTCCTTCCTAACCTGTGATGATCTCGAAAAGGCTTTTCAGGCAAACACTCCCATTCTGGACTTACAGACAAGTCCTCGCACTAATGAGGCCAAATCTCACTTTCAGTGAATGAACGGAGTGCATGGCCTCTACGTGCACACAGGGGAAAGTTAATCAATATCTAACAACTGAATCATAAATTTGTCAGGAATGGAGATACAATGTGAAATAAACAACTTGGGCAGCCTTTCAATATTTTGACAATTACTTTTGTTGTCAGCTGGGTTTTCAGCTCCAGATGTTGTTACTTAATGGTACCATCTGCCTCAAGAGTAAGTGCTTTTTTTATTTTCTGTAGCCAGGACAATTTCCCAGATGTTTCTTCCTCCTTAAAAGTTAGCAGGGAGAAAAAAAATGAATACAACCTGTCACCAGGAAGACTGTGGGCCAAGCACAGCTGCAGCGGCAGACTGACCTTCGAGAACACAGGTGCTCTTTCTTCCTTGCTCAGTGAAGGAGGGGGCAAGCCTGTCAGTCAAAAGAATGTCATTCTGAGTCACAAGGAGACAGAGAGGGTCCATGTCAGGGAACTCACATCCTAATAGAAAGAAAGACTGCAAGCAGGTAAACAAATAAATTGTGTCTGACAGAAATAAATGCTGTGCTATGAAGAAAAGAAAATAGAGACATGAGACAGTAATTGAGGGATGGAGGTGGGAGGCTATTTTAGATATTTAGATAAAGAAAAGCTTCTTCAACAATGTGGTGAAAGCTGGGGGTCAGGGGGCTTGGTAGAGGGGGGAAAGGAGGATAAAATGGGGGACATCCACAACAGTGTCAACAATTAAAAAGAATAAAAATAAGAAATATTTAAGAAAAAAATGAAAGAAAATTTTCTTATAAGAGGTGACATCTGAGATGAAACTGAAAGACAAGTAGTAGCCAAACTACTTTGAACATTCTAGAATGTTTTTATACTTCTTAATAATGAGCTTATATATTTTATAATATGTTGCTTATGCAATGTGTTATAAAAGCATTTCTATTTTTCAATACTCTTTTCCAGCATAGTTTTAACATTTCATTGAAAGAGAAATAAAAACAACCAAGATATTAAATATTGCCCATAATCCCACAACTTGAACACAATGACATGATCAGGTTAAAGTTCTGCAATTTTCTGCTTCTGCCATCCTTCCATCTCTGTGACACTGTCGCTAGTCCCTACTGCTACACCGGAAATAATCACTAGCAGCAATGTGATTGATGACCAAATTACTGACTAGCGCTCTATATTAGCCTTCTACTATTCAATTCAAATGTGGTGGATAATTTGCAAAGCCTTGGGAATTCTCTCATTGTTTGTTTGCCTGGACATCATTTTACCTTGCCAATGGAAATATCAGTTCAAGTCTTGATGGCTGCACAGTGTGTCAGTTCCCTTTTTACTGTGGGAAGGAGCTGCAAGCAGCACACAGCAGGTCCACAAACCACAGCAATGGTGACGAGTGGTGAGCAGAACTCTGTGCCCAGCAGCCAATTAAAGAACTTAACATCTGTTATTGAATCTTCACACTACCTATTTTATTATTGCCAGTGCAAATGTCCCCATTCTAGAAGCGAGGCTCAGAGAGAGTAAATACATTTCCCGACATTATATAGCAAGTGGCAAGCAAAGATTTGTGTGCAGAGCTGGCTGACTCAATCGGCCCTCCTCTGGATCAGGGGTTGGCAAACTACAGCGGCAACCAGCTCACCACTTGCTTTTGTACAGCCCATGAGATAAGAATAGATTTTATATTTTAAAATGATTGATTAAAAAATAAATGGTTTCTATAGCCCTGGCTGGCGTAGCTCAGTGGATTGAGCATGGGCTGCGAACCAAAGCATCGCAGGTTCAATTCCCAGTCAGGGCACATGCCTGGGTTGCAGGCCACGGCCCCCAGCAACCGCACATTGATGTTTCTCTCTCTCCCTCTTTCTCCCTTTCTCCCTCCCTTCCCTCTCTAAAAATAAATAAGTAAAATCTTAAAAAAATAAAATAAAAATAAATGGTTTCTCATGGCACTTAAAATTACATGAAGTTCAAATTCAGTGTCCATAAAGTTTCATCAGACCACAGGCTCACTCACTCAGTATGTATGTATTGTCGACGGCTGCTTTTGGACTATGACAGCAGAGCTGAGTAGTTGCAACAGAGATCAAAAGGCCTATAAAAGGGAAAATATTTATTATCTTTATTTAAGAAGTTTCTCTAGATAACCCAGTACCACCCAGGCAATAAACGAGCAATATGCTATATCATTTCAAGTTAGATTAGCAAAACAGAGCTACTGTAATAAATATTATAACAGAGGGCTTGTTATAGAAATCAAGGCTTAGAAGAATGGGGAAGGAGCTGGAAGAGCAAAGACCTGGAGGGTACAGAGGATTAAGGAAACTGCTACCATTTACTTCAGCTTGGATCACTACAGAGGATGGAGACAGCAGAGCTCATGGGGATCTCCGAGGAACCACTGCCTCCAGCTTCACAACCTCCAAGAGGGATCTGGTGGGAAGGTCTGCAGAGCCACCATGTCTGACAGTCACCATCTCCTGAGAACAATGCCTTCTCCTTTACTTTTCCTTTCCAAATCTCTTCAGGGTCCTCCCAGTGGTAAACTCGGACCCAGAACTATACAGGAAGAGGGATTCTGGAAAACATAGGCCCCAGTCATAGAAGGGAGTAGTGATTATGCAGAGTTAAAAACATAATCCAGCACAAGAACCAACCAACCAGTGCTTGGCAATACCATAGGCAATACTCCACCAGTGGTAACTGGTACCTGCAGAGGGCCTCCAACCTTGCCTTTGGTGATGGGGATGTAGATTGGGGCACTAGAGAACCCAAGAAAGTTAGGATGCAGCCTCCCTAACCCAGGCCCTCTAGGTGTGAGAGGGGTGCCTGCATGGCCTTCTAGCATACCTCTTGTGCACAGCACCTACACTGCTTCTCCTTTGGGATGGGATCAGGCTCGAAACTCAGACTACATTTTATCATCTTCATCATCGTCATTGTCATTATAGCTGTTAAAAGGCCCTTCCATTTAAAAAGTGCTACTTTTCACTTTGGGCTGTACTGGGTTCTTTATAAACTTCATCTTATTTAATCTACTCAATAACACTTTCAGGTAGGGAGATTTAACTTCTTTTTACAGATGAGGAAACTATAGTTTGATGTTATTAAGGAACTTATTCAATTTCACAGTATAAATGGCAAAGTCAGAACTTAAATCTCTGTTCTCTGTAACTCCCAAACCCAATGCACTGAATCACCACACTATCTGCTGAAGTCAAGTTCTTCTCAGACGCTGCCTGTGGTACCCTACCTTTCACTCTGGCCTCAAGTCAAAGAACCTTTGTTTGTTAGTTATCTAATTATCCACAACCATGCTCCCATCCTCCCTCCCTCAAATCAGACCCTTGGAAAGTTCCAGATTCAACTAGATTCCACTAAACTTCCTTGATTAGAGTATTAGCTGTTGATTTCACCCTAGATGGGGATGAAAATCAGATATATTGTTCTTCTGTTACGTGTTTTGCGACTCTGCACAGCACACCAATAGTCACCCCATTTGTCCCACGAGAAGTTCTCAGCCTACAGTTTGGTCCAGGGTGCTGTTGACTATGACAACAAAAAGCTATTTCAACTAGTTTCCTCTCCTAACACACTATAGGGTAACAGTGCAGTGTGGGCTCTGGTATGAGCTCACCTGTTTTAATCTAGGCTCTCCCATTTACCACCTATACACTGAGCCTCAGTTTGTTCTCATCTGTGAAATAAAGAAAGTGATCATATCCACTTTATAAAGGGGTTATAAGGATTAAGTATATCAAGACATAAAAGTAACTTACTGCAATGGGACACTATAAGCACACACAGTTGGCTATAATTGTTACGTTTATCCTCATAAATCAAAGACATCAAAAAATACTTGCTTTTCTAAATGATACATAATGCACTTTCTACTGAAGAAAGCTAAACGGAACAATTGTTTCTGGTGTGATGAAATGGTGTCTCAGTATAATGATGATAAAAAATAATTAATATTAGTTAGCCAGCATGGTGCCTTGTACTTTTGAAATAGCTTTCTCATTAATCATGAGCATGCACAATTATTTTTGTTCATGGACTAAATCTCCAGTTAATGGATTCTGCACCAGGGCTGTGTCAGAGCAGCCAGAAGGTGTGTGAATTTGTGAAGAAGCAGAGAAGGGCTTGGAAAGCTGGTGTTCAATTGCTAATGCATGCAGGACCCCATGCAGCTGATCTGCATGCTAATTGCCTTGCCAGAAAGGAAATAGATTCTGCAGGACAGACACAAACAGTATTAGTGACAGTCTAATTCTTCCTCTCTCCCTTTCCCCCTTGTCTCTCTTCACCCAGTTTTCTATCTCCATGGTTTTTCCTCTATGTCACACACGCACACTCACACACACACACACACACGAGAAAACCCAAAAACAAAACACCACCCTATTCCAAAATGAAACAGGAAATCTGGAAATAACAGGTCTTTTATAGAGTCTCCATAGCTGGAAGGCAACTGTCAAAAAGACCCTCGGGATTCAGGTGCACTAAATGCCTTTAAACATGAGAGTGACATGGCCAGAAAAATCTACATGGGTCATAGAAAAATCTACACGGAAACAAGGGACCAAAAAAAGACAAGGTCAGAAGCAGAGAGTATCTCATGTAATAATTCAGGGTGATATTATGTTCATGGTGGCCTGAACATGATTCTGTAAAATAGAGAGAAATGGATAGATTGGAGAGATAATTAGAAACTAGAACTGAAGACTGATTGGGTAAAGAGCTGAGGGAAAAGGAGGAATTAGGGATGATTCCCAAGTTCCTGTCAAGGTCAGTTGGATCCTCTGGGCCTAGAGATAATTAGTATTTCAAAGGATCATTTGATTAAAGGGTCTTACACACCCAATTCATTAACACAATAGGTCAATACACTAATATTGAGACTCTTTACCCATCAGACACTGTAATAAGAAGATCATTGACAGCGGTGTTGAGGAGACAGTCACCTACTATCTACATGTGCTGTGCCAGGTACTGGAAAGGACACAGAAATTAGTAAGACATGTAACGCAACATTTGCCAAGCAAAATTGATATGCATTACAATAAGGTAAAACATTGATTATAGAAATATAGGAAGCAGGGGATTAATCCCAACCTACCAGAATAAATAGTGTCTTCAGAAAAGTGGCCCTTGAAAAATCAGCAGGATTTCAACAGGCAGTATAAGTTGGGAATCTTGGGACAAACAAGTATGGGCAGGGTCTGAAGAAGGTCTTGGGGTTGTAGACACAGTTAGACCTGATTTAGAACAAGATGAGTTCTGGGTCCTCTGAAAGAACCTGGTTACTGATGAACATCAGTTTCTCCTTTAAATCATCTGGAACTAAGCCCTGGAGAGGTCCCAGTGTTAGTTTACACACCTGGTACTATTTCAATAGAGATGTCTTTGCCAAAGCAGCTAATTAATAAATGTAGCTCCAAACACCTAATCACAAAAGTGTGTGTGTGTGTGTATGTATATATGTGTGTGTGTATATATATATATATATATATATATATCTTCAAAGCCAAGAAGAAAGAGTAGCTCTGGTATTATTTCAAACTGCCTATTAATAAGTGAATATCTATTTTGATATTTTCTTAGAAATCCCTTTAGCTGGTTGCAGGAAAAAGTAAGACTTTAATCTGTTGAGTTAAAAGACAAAAATGCAAATCCCTGTGTGAGGTCACATTTTAGACAGAATATGTTTCACAAGGGAAAAATATCACAGTCAATTGATCAACCAAATTATTCCTTTGGAGGAAGAAACAAAAGCAAACAGAAGGACATCATAATAGATTCACTGGCACTTAGCCTTAAATAAAATTACACTGCAGATCATATTCAGAAATGATGCTGGTTATACCAGGGTTTGACATCTGCATGCTTGACAATCTCCCCAAGGGATCTGATGTTTACCAAAAGTTACACAGTCCCTGCTCAGAGTGCTGTGT
This sequence comes from Tonatia bakeri, assembly GCA_004024845.1. Classification (NCBI taxonomy): domain Eukaryota; kingdom Metazoa; phylum Chordata; class Mammalia; order Chiroptera; family Phyllostomidae; genus Tonatia; species Tonatia bakeri. Next base: position 77,491 of record PVIA01003304.1, read on the forward strand.
CCTCATCATCAACCCACAAGGATGCCTGGTTGATTGGCTATCTAGAAAACAGGAGTAGAAAATAATGTATTATCTTTAGAATGGATGCAAGGACTTCTTTTAAAAAGGAAAATGTCTTTGTTTGCAATGTGCCACTTGAAGAAGCAGGTAGAACCTAAAGGCATAAATGTTCACAGGGCACAGAGTAGCTGAACCAAGAAGAAACTGGCCTTGCTTCTGCAAGGATGGACAGAAAAGAAAGGAAATGAGGGAAGGAGTAAGAGAGGAAGGGTGAGGTGGGGATGAGGAGAAGGAGAAATGTTCTTCTTTCAGAATCCAGAACTCATCTTGCTCTAAATGTGTAATGTTTGATTTGAAGTTGTATTGCTGAACTATAAACCTCAATTCTGAATCCTAGAGGCCATTCCCACTCCCATATCTTCACTTAAGTCTACTGGGTATAGAAATTGCCTTGTGAACAGAAGTTTTGTGGAAGCCAACGCAAGTACAGAGATTCGTGTCTATGTCCACATGGACAAGAACAAAGGGGGCATCTCTGGGACCATGCGCTGGCCCGTAAAGAGGGGGTTGGAGACTTTCAAAGCCAGGATTCCTACACAGTGAAAGGCCCTCTGGAAATGTTCAGGAATCTTGTAGACCTGCACAGGATAAGATATCTAAGGTTTGAGCCAATCTTTCCTAGATCTGAAGGAGGGGGGAAATCCAGTTGCTATCTGACAGCTGCACATGTAAGCATCCTTGTCAAGAGAAACTAAGGAACCCTTTCAAAGATGTCTCAGCTTGAAGATAAAGCTTTGAATCTGGATTCTGCTGGTATAAATTATTGATCTTATGCTACCTGAAGGACAAACTACAAAAACATCTATAATAAATATGTTGGCTAATCCTTTGCCCAGAAATCTACTGTTTGACTTTTAACAAGTGACATGAAGGGAGATAAAGGCAGTAGCAAGGCATCAATTTATAGAATAAGATTCTAAAAATAAATACAATTTCGAGGACTGACAGAACAGAAGAAAGGGAGAGGCAAAATAGCCCTTACTATGCCTTTGAGTTGAGCACTTCAGTCCCCAAGGTATTTATTCTTTTTATGTATGTTTTTTAGACAGCCCTTAAGTAGAACTATTTTAAACTGACATATTTTATGATAGGCTGGCAGCAACCATCCTGATACAGGGCACATTCTGCTGCAGTTTCCTAGCATAGTACATAATCTCGGAGAGTTCAGCAACTGTGGCTTTTCACAAAGGAAAACACACAACACAGTGTTTTCATAAAGACTGTGGATATTAAATTCAGTTGAATAATGGTTAGAAAAGCAAGCATGCTGATCAATCCACTTTAATCAATCTGTTTCAAGCTCCCCCAATGTTTAATTATGTAAAAACTTTGCTGTAAATCCATATTCCTTCTGATACCACTCTAGAGTTGGGAAAGAGCCAGAGTAAGTCAGCATCGAATAATAGACTTTAAAAATAGTTATAAGTACTTTAAAAATTCGTGCAAAAATTTCCCACTCACAGGTCTATGTGAAATTACTATGTCCTTAAAATGTCCTAGAATCCCAGGGTAGCATTTGCCATAAATTCCCCTCCCAGAAAAACCTCTAGCAACAACAAAAGAACAGATGACCTTACCCCTGGCCTTTAGAAAAGATAAACTTGCAGCATTGTTTTTCATTACACAATCAGAGGTCTCTGCTCAAGGTCAAGCATTTTCTTCTGCATTCGATGAGTTTGTTGTAATCACGATTGGCACCACAAAAGCAGATCCCCGCCCCCCACGGCTCCCATGTTTTCAGCCAGGAGAAGGGGAAAGGGACTGAGGCTGCTCCTTGTGTGACAATCTTCTGACTTTAAAATGTCTTCAGTTTCTCAAGAGGAAGGACATAGGTAGAAAAGGAAAAGAATACTCTCCCAAATACCAATCTAATTCATTTACGCCTTAGCCAAAGTGTTCTTTTTTTGTTTAATTTTTAAAAATGAATTTTATTTATTTTTTAAATATTTTATTGTTTATGCTATTACAGTTGTCCCATTTTTCCCCTTTTTTTCAACTCAGCCCTCTCCCCACTTCCATAATCAGTCCTATCACCATTTGTCGTCCACATCCATGGGTCCTTCATGTATGCCCTTTGACTAATCACCTTCCTTCAATCAGTCCCCCTACACTTTTGCTGACAGTCTGTCCCATGATTTTACGCCTCTGGTTCTATTTTGCACATTAGTTTATTTTCTTCATTAGATTCATTTTACAGGTGAGATTATATGGTATTTGTCTTTCACTAACTGGCTCATTTCACTTAGCATAATAGTCTCCATTTCCATCCACGCTGTCACAAAAGGTAGGAATTCCTTTTTCCTTTCTTCTGTGTAATACTCCATTGTGTAGATGTACCACAGTTTATTTTTTAACCACTCATCTACTGATAGGCACTTAGGCTGTTTCCACATCTTGGCTATTATAAGTAGTGCTACTATATACATGTAGGTGCATAAAAAAATTCTTTTGAATTGGTGTTTTGGGATTTTTCAGGTATATTCCCAGTAGTGGAATCACTGGGTCAAAAAACAATTCTATTTTTAGTTGTTTTGAGGAAATTCCATACTATTTTCCACAGTGGTTGCACCAGTCTGCATCCCCATCAATAGTGCACTGGGGTTCCCTTTTCTCCACATCCTTACCAACTCTTGCTGTTCCTTCATTTATTAATGACATAAATTTAACCAAGGAGGTAAAAGACCTGTACTTGGAAAACTATAGGACACTGAAGAAAGAAACTGAGAAAGATACAAATAAGTGGAAGCATATACTCTGTTCATGGATTGGAAGAATTAACATCATTAAAATGCCCATAATACCCAGAGCAATCTATAGATTCAATGTAATTCCTATTAAGAAAGGAGTTACATTGAATCTATACCAATGGCATACTTCATAGATCTAGCACAAATCTTCCAAAAACTTATATGGAACCAAAAAAAAACCTGGATAGCCTCAGCAATCTTGACAAAGAAGAGTAAAGTTGGAGGGATCACAATATCAAACGATACTACAAGGCCACTGTAATCAAAACAGTCTGGTCCTGGCATAAGAACAGACACATAGATCTATAGAACAGAATAGAGCCCAGAAATAAACCCATGTCTTTATGGTCAATTAATATTTGACAAAGGAGGCAAGAACATACAATGGAGTAGAAATAGCCTCTTCAACAAATAGTGTTGGGAGAACTGGACTGGTACATGCAAAAAAAAAAAATGAAACTAGACCAACAACTAACACCGTACACAGAATAAATTCAAAATTTTAGAGGAAAGTATAGGCAGTAACATTTCAGATTTCTCACACAGCAACATTTTTGTCACTGTATCCCCCTCGCAGGGCTGTTGAACTCATTTTCGCCGGGGGCCACATCAGCCTTGTGGTTGCCTTCAAAGGTCTTTAGGACTATATAAATGTAACTACTCCTTAACTAGGGGCAAGGAGCTTGGTGCTGCCTCCAGGTAGAAACAAGGTGCTGGGCAGGATAAAACAAGGTGGGGGACCATATTCAGCTCACTGGCCTTGTGTTTGCCACCTGTGATCTAGGGCAAGGAAAATAAAGGAAAAAATAAACAAATGGGACTATATCAAATTAAAAAGTTTCTACACGGCTAAAGAAACCATCATCAAAATGAAAAAGGAACCAGTTGTTTGGGAGAACATATTTGCCAATGATACATGGGACAAGGGTTTAATCTCCAAAATATATAAACAACTCATATGACTCAACACCAGGAAGACAAATAATCCAATTAAAAAATGGGCAAAGGACCTGAACATTCACTTCTCCAGGGAGGCCATAGAGACTGTCCATAGAAATATGAAAAAGTGCTCAGTGTCTATGGGTCCTAGCCATCAGAGAGATGCAAATTAAAACCGCAATGAGATATCAGCCAAAATGGTTTCTATGCACGTTACACTTGCACTCAACTGGTATAACCAGGTCTCTAGCAATGTAAGAAATAAAGGGAGCAGTCTGGTAATGGAATGCCAGCCAGGGAACATGGGATTTAGACCACAAATGGCTCCCTCACCAGATTCTGTAAAACAAACAAACAAACACTGTACCACCAACTCAACTGGTTTGAATAAAACATCATGACAAGAAACCCACATTATGTGAAACTTAGTATCATGCCATTTACTATTATGTTATGTACCATTTGGTGGCTAAAGTTTTTTGAGCAGAGGATTTATTAATATTCCACCATGTACTCTCAATCTTTCCACTCTCCTCCTTGCAATCACTTTGACCTGATTCACCAACTTGAAATAAATTAGAAAAACATCATTTGTTTCTTCTAATAATCAATCAAACCCTCACCTGCCTTATTATCAGGAAATGTAGATCCCCATCTTAGGGCCCCCACCAGCATCCTGAATTGTCTTTGTACCCAAAGAAGATTGGTCCCCCTTACAATACCATGAACAAGAAAAGAAATAGCCAAATACTGTATAATCTCACTTATAAGTGGAACCTAATCATCAAAACAAACAAATGAGCAAAAAAGAACCAGAGACATGGAAACGAACAAACTGACAGGGACAAGAGGAGAGGAGGGATGGGGGAAACGGGAAAAAGGGGGAAGGGTCAAGTCAAGGAGCATGCACAAAGGACCCATGGACAAGGACGATGGGGTGGGGAATGTCTTTGGGAGTAGGGGTTGGATGGGACAGGACAGAGCAATGGGGAAGAGGAATGGGGACAGCTGTAACAAAACAACAATAAAAAATAAATAAAAATTTTAAAATATAATAAATTTTTAAAAAGAGAAATTCTGATCAGTCAACTACCTTTGGCATACATGGTTGTTCCACATCTTTGACAACACTTGCCATGTCCATCTTTTTTATTATAACCATCCTAGTGAATGTGAACAGCATCTAATCTTTTTTTAATTTGTATTTCTCTAATCATAAATGATGCTGAACCTCTCTTCACATGCTTAATGGCCACTTGTATATGTTTTGATAAATGTCTATTTAAATCTTTTACCCAAATTTTAACTGGATCTTTTGTCTCTCTATTGTTGAGTTGTAAGAGTTATTTATGTATTCTGAATGTTAGTCTCTTCTAGACATACAATTTACAGGTATTTTCTCTCATTCTGTGGGTTATTTTTCCATTTTCTTAATTGTGTCCATTAAAGCACAAAAGGTTTCAATTATGAAGAAGTCAAATTAACATATGTTTTTAGTAGCATGTGCTTTTGATATCATATCTCAGAAACCATTGCCTGATTCAAGGATGTAAAGATTTATTCCTATATAATCTTCCATAATGCTTATAATTTTACCTTTCACACTTAAGTCTTTGATTCATTTTTAGCTAATTTTTGTATATAATGTTAGGTAAGGTCCAACATCATTATTTTACATGTGGATATTCAATTGTCACAGCATTGAAGAGACTATTTCCGCATTAAATTATCTTATCATCATTGTCAAAAATCAATTGATTTCAAATTAATTAACCAATTAATTTGTGGTTTATTTATGGACTCTCAATTCTATTACAGTGATAAATATGTCTATCTTTATGCAAATACTACCCAGTATTTATATTGTAGCTTTGTGGTAGGTTTTGAAAGTGAGAATTATAAGTTCCCCAACGTTGTTTTTTTTTTTTAATTGGTATGTCTATTCTTGGTCCCAGGTGTTTCCATATGAATTTTAAGGTCAGTTTGCCAATTTTGGCAAAAAAGAAAAAAAAAGTCAGCTGAGATTTGAAAGGTGTGTATTGCACTGAATTCAGAGACCAGTATGGGGAGTATTTCTACCTTAGCAATATTAAGATTTCTAACCCCTAAAGAAAGATGTATTTCTATTTATTCAGGTCTTTTTAAAATTTCTTTAAAAGATTTTTTATAACTTTTGATGTGTGACATACTAATATTGTTAAATTCATTTACAGATATCTTACTCTTTTTCGATGCTATTTTACCTGATTATTTTCATAATTTTATTTTTGGATTTTTCATTGTAATTATGTAGAAATACAACTTATTTTTGTATATTGATTCTGCAATTTTGCTGTTTATTAGCTATGATTTTTGTACATGTGTAGATTCATAAGGATTTTCTATATATGCAAGATTTTGTCATCTGTGACTAGAGATAGTTTCAATTTTTCCTTTCTGATCTGGATGTGTTTCTTTTTCTTTTCTTTGCCCAACTGCCCTAGCTTGAGCCTCCAGTGCAATGTTGAATAGAAGTGGTGATGCAGGAACAAGTACAAAGGACACATGGACCAAATCAAGGTTGGGGGGTGGAAATGGGAGGGAGGTAGGGAGGGCTGAGGGGGTGGGCTGGGTTGGGGATAAAAGGCAGAAAACAGTACTTGAACAACAATTAAAATTAAATTAAATTAAATTAAAGAACTTCTTTGCAAATAAGAAAAAATAAAATCTTTAAAAACATTTTTTTAAAAAAAGAAGTAGTGAGAGCAGACACCCTTGCCTTCTTCCTAGTATTACAAAGAAAGCTTACAATCTTCCATCATTAAGTATACTGTTAGCTGTGTATTTTTAATTATCATCATCATCAGATTGAGAATATTCCCTTCTATTACTATTTGGTCGAATGCTTTTATTATGAAAGTGTGTTTGATTTTGTTACATAATTTCTCTGTATCAATTGAGAGGATCATGTGAGTTTGATTATTTAGTCTATTAATATGGTTTGTTACATTAATACGGTTTGTTAAAGACAAGGATATGATTTCCATATCATTTTTTTAATAGACTTTATTCTTTTTAAATATTTTATTTATTTATTTTTAGAGACAGTAAGGGAGGGAGAAAGAGAGAGAGAGAGAGAGAGAGACATCAATGTGTGGTTGCCTCTCATGTGGCCCCCACTGGGGACCTGGCCTGCAACCCAGGCATGTGTCCTGACTGGGAATCAAACCTGCGATGCTTTGGTTTGCAGCCCGCGCTCAATCCACTGAGCTACACCAGCCAGGGCTGGTTTCCATATCTTGAAACAGTCTTGCATTTCTGGATTCAGTTTGCTGGCACTATGATGAGGATTTTTGCTTCTGCATTCATAATAAATATCGGTATGTAGAATTTTTGTTTTTGTGTGGGATTTTTTGTGTATGATATCTCTGTCTAGTTTTGGTATGGGTTTTACTGACCTCACAGAAATTAATTGGGAAATGGTCTCACCTTTTTTGGAAGAGTTTGTGAAAATAGATTTTAATTCTTCTTTAAACGTTTGGCAGAATTCACTAGTGAATCTACCATCTGGACCAGGCCTTTTCTTTGTGGGAAGTTTTTTGATTACTAATTCAATTTCTTTACTTGATTTACAATAGGTCTATATGGATTTTTTGTCTTCTTGAGTTAGTTTTGATATGTTGACTTTCTTGGAATTTATCCATTTTATCTAGGTTATCTAATTATTTGTCATACAATTGTTTATAGTATTCAATTATAGGTCTTTTTATATATGAAGATCGATAGTGATGTTGCCTCTTTTACTCCTGACATTATTAATTTTAGTCTCCTCCCCTTTTTAAAATTCATCAGTCTAGCTGAAGTTTTGACAATTGTCTTGACACTTTCAAAGAATCAACTTCTGGTTTGTTAATTTTCTCTATTGTCTTTTTTATTACCTGAATCATTTAGTTTTGCTTTAATCTCTATTATTCCCTGTCTTCTGCTTGCTTTAGATTCAGTTTGCTTTTCTTTTTCTTGTTTCTTAAGATTAGAAATTGAATTGAGATTTTTCTTCTTTTTTTAATATAATATTCACAGCTATAAATTTCTCTGTATGCACCATTGCATAGTTCCATCCACAAAGGTTTGGTATGTTGTGTTTTCATTTTCATTCATCTTAAAGTATTTTCTAATTTGCCTGATTTCTTTTTTGATCCACTGGTTGTCTAGAAGTATGTGTTTGACGTATACATATTTGTGAATTTCCTCAATTTTCTTATGGTATTGATATTTAATTTTATTCCATTCTGATCAGAGAACATACTTAGCATAATTTTAATTTTTTCAGATTTATTGTGTCATTGTTCATGGCCCAACATATGTTCTATACTAGAGAATATTCCATATGCACTTGAGAAGAATATGTTTACTGTAATTGATGAATGAAGTATCATGTACATGTTATTAAGACTAATTGGTTTACTGCATTGTTCAAGTCTTCTACTTCTTTGTCAATCATATGCCTAGTTATTCTATCTATTATTGAAAACAGAGTCTCCAACTATATTGTTAAATTGTCCATTTCTTCCTACAATTCTATCAGTTTTTGCTTAATGTATTTTGGGGCTTTGTAGAGTGACTATATGTTGTTATATGTTGTTGATGGTTGACCTTCTATCTTTATAAAATACTCATTATTGTCTCTAGTAAAAATGTTTTCCTAAAGTCTATTTTCCTAATAATAGTATAGCCACCCTGTCTCTCTTTAGGTTACTGTTCTCATGGTATGGTTTCATCCATCCTTTTATTTTTAATCTATTTTTGTTTATTAATCCAAATTGTCTCTTGTAAACAGAATATAGATGAATCATTCACTGAATCTTTTAAAATGTTCATTGAATTTATTTGGGTGACATTGGTTAATAAAATTATATAGGTTGCAATTGTATAATTCTATAATATTTTTAAATATTTTTTTAAATCTGTTCTGTCAAACTCTGCCTTTTGATTGGAGTGTTTAATCCATTTACATTTTTCATCATTTCTAATATTGTAAATTTATATCTCATGTTGACATTTGTTCTCTGTATGTATTATATCTTTTTTCACTCTATTTTCCCATTGTTGCCTTATCTAGAATTAATATATTTTTTCTAGTATATGGTTTTAATTCCCTTGTAGAATCCATCAGAAAAACTATTAGAACTAATAAATCCAGTAAACTTCCAGCATAGAAAATCAATAAACACAAATCTGTTCCATTTCTATACACCAATGACAAATCATCAGAAGGATAAATTAGGAAAACAACTTTTTAAAATTGCATCAAAAAACATAAAATACCTAGAAGTAAATTTAACCAAAGGGTTAAAAAACCTGTATAATCAAAAATGTAAGATGCTAAAGAAAGAAATTAAAAAGAATACTAATAAATAGAAGGATATATAATACCATGCTCATGGATTGGAAGAAATAATACTGTATCACTTAATGCAACATACAGAAGATTCAATGTAATCCCCATTAAAATGTCAATGGCTTTCTTCTCAGAACTAAAACAACTAATCCTAACATTTGTATGGAGTCACAAACAATCCCACATAGCCAAAGAAACCTTGAGAATAAAAACAAAGTAGGGGTATATTCCTCTACTTTGATTTCAAACTATATTACAAAGTTACAATAATCGAAAACAGTATGGCACTGGCATAGAAATATAGATCAATGGAATACAATAGAGAGCACAGAAATAAATCCTCACTTATACGGTCAGTTAATCTACAACAAAGACAGTGAGAACATACAATGGTATAAAGATAGTCTATTCAATAAGTTTCCAGTGTTGAGAAAACTGGACATGCACAAGTGGTCCATTTTCATGCAAAAAATGAAAGTGGACCACTTTCTTATACTATATACAAAAATAAACTCAAAATGTATTAAAGACTTAATTGTAAGACCTGAAACCATAAAGTTTCTAGAAGAAAACATATACAATAAATTCCTTGACATCAGTCTTAGCAAAATATATTTGAAAATGTATCCTTGGACAAGGGCAACAGAAGCAAAAATAAACAAATGAGACTTCATCAAACTGAAACATTTCTGCACAGTAAAGGAAAGCATCAACAAAATAAAAAAACAACCTTCAGAATGGGAAAAGATATACATTTGATAAGGGGTTAATATACAAAATATATAAGGAACTCATCCAGCTTAACACCAAAAAGAAACAAACAATCCCACTGAAAAATAGATAGGAGATCTTAATAGATATTTCTCCAAAGAGGATCTAAAGGTGGCCAACAGGCATATGACAAAATGTTTAATATCTCTAAATCATCAAGGAAATGCAAATGAAAACCACAAAGAAATGCTACTAACTTATACCTGCAGAATAACTTTCATCAAAAAAATCAGCAAATAACAAATGCTAACCTGGATGTGGAAAAAAAGGAATCCTTCTACACAGTTGGTGGAATTATAAATTGATAAAGCCACTCTGAAAAACAATATGGAGATTCCTCAAAAAATTAAAAATAGAACTCTATACAACCCAGCAATATCACTCATGGGTATTTATCTAAAGAGAATAAAAACAATAATTTGGAAAGATATATGGACACCTATGTTCATTGCAACATTTTTTAAAATAGCAAACATATGGAAGCAACCTAGACACCCACTGATAAATAAAAAGATAAAGAAAATGTTATTTTTATACACACACGGTGAAATATTACTTAACAAGCCCTGGTTGGTGTGCTGAGTGGATTGAGCACTGACCTGCAAACCAAAGGGTTGCCAGTTCGATTCCCAGTCAGGGCACATGCCTGGGTTAATGGCTAGGTCCCAGTAGGGGGTACTTGAGAGGCAACCACACACTGATGTTTCTGTCCCTCTTTCTCCCTCCCTCTCCCTGTCTAAAAATAAATAAATAAAGTCTTTTTTTTAATTTTATTTTAATCATTGTTCAAGTACAGCTTTCTCCCCTTTACTCACAATCCAGCCAATAAATAAAGGCTTTAAAAAAAGAAATACTACTTAATAAAATGAATAAATTATTGCTATTTGTGACAACATGGATGGACCTAGAAGGTAAGTGAAATAAGTCAAACAGAGAAAGACACATACCATATGATTTCACTTCTATGCAGAATATCTTTTTAAATGAATAAGTAAAACAGAACATAAACAGGCCATAATACAAAAAACAAGTTGACTGGCTGCCAAAGGAGAAGGGGTGCAGGAATGGGTAAAAAAAATAAAAAATATAAATATATTTCAAAAACTTTATTTTAAACACTGCAGTAGAGATTCAAGGGTAATACAGCTTTTGCTGTCAACAGCTTTTTTCAAGTTTAGAAGGTACTTTTAAAAATACAAATAAACCCTTCATCTAATAAGTACAAAGCCTGGACTTTGTCAAGAACACTTGCTCTTGAATCAATTTTTTTTCCTATATATGCATCATACTTTATTGTTTCTTTGTATGTATCCTAAATTTTTTATGAAAACTGGACATTTTAAATAATACAAAGTGGCAACTCTGGAAATCAGATCACCTGTCCTCAGCGTTTGTTGTTGTTGCTTTTGTTTTGTTACTGAAATGTGTTTATGTAGTGCTTTCTTGAGGTAATTCTGTCAACAAATCTGAATTCTAATTCTAATTCTAGTTGCATTATTGCATGTGGCCCGTGGAGTCTCTGCCCAGTTAGGTTAATGGTCATCTCACGACTGGACAGATTTCCTTAAGCACCTGGAACCCAGAGTGTCCAGGCCTCTGCTGAGGCCTCCGTGAGCATTCTCAGGCACGTCTGCAATGCTCAGGCAGGCAGTTTACAACTCGGTCTCTGCCTTCACTTCCTGCTTGCACAGAGCCTTAGGATCAGCTGGAGGTGACAGCTTGAAACCGTCTCCCATCTTTCCTGGGCCTGTGCACAGCCCTACATATGTGTGTGACTTTCTATATTCCTAGAAATATGTTACAGCCTTTTTAGAGCCCTCAATGTATATTTCATTCTCCAGTTTTTATTTTTAAGTTTTTTGTTCAGTTTATTGTTTGTCCCAACCACCTCAGGCAACTATGACTTTTAGTGCTTGTTGCTCATTGTTTCAAACAAGTGTTCCTGGGGGAAAGACTGTTTGCTATGGGCCATCTAGGAGTCAGGTCCGATAAAGACAAGCGTTGTGAATGGGATTTTCCAAGGTGAACCAGACTGGCCTGACCAGACCTGGCCAGACCGCCTGCCAGACCAGGGGGCTGCTGAGGAGGCTGTGAGCCATGCTACCGGAGTAACCAAGATAGTGCCAGATGAGAGATCCCTCACCCCCTGGCAAGACTCAGCAGGAGGAAGTCATTGCAAAGCTAGTGGAATGATTGGCTAAGGGAAAAGCCCTCCTACTCCCTTTGATCCCTGGATTGAGGGGAGACCAGAGGATGCAGCCACCTGTGACCTTAGAGGTCAAAATGGTGGCAGGCGGAGGTGCCGCAATGGAGAAGACTCGTCATTCTAGCCGGGGAGAAAGTGGGGATTGGTTGGAGGGCCGAACCCTGCCAAAGCACAGGAAAATTTGAGCACCTGGCAGGGCCCGCGCAGGTAGCTTGTATAACGAAAGGAAGGAAAGTGTCTTTTTTCTACCCACCTTGCAGACAACGGGTGGTGATTTGTGGTGCTCTGCGGGTACTTTGGTATCAGTCTTTCTGGAAATTGCTGGGTTTTGTTTGCGTTGTGCGAAAAAGATGAGCATAGACCTCCCAAACTGTGCAGCATTTGAATAAAGACCTTTCCTTTTTCGCCAAATTCAGCCTCCAGAATTTGCCCATTGGTGGTGACGGAGAGCTGAATCTCACTTTTGTTCAGTAACAGGGACTGATAGGTCAAATAATGACAGTTGTATGGAATTGGAGCTTAGAGGAGCTCCCTCTTCACTCTGCTTTTTTAGAGTCTGCTAGGCTACTGCTATTCACCATTAAGTGTGAGGCTATTAGCATCCAGAGCTACCACTGAGCTGACATAAGAATAGGACTAAAAAACAACAAAGTTTGCTATTTTTTTCAAGATTCAAATTTTCATGGATAAACACCCTCTGGGTTGTTATAATCATTTGGTTATTTTTTTACAGTATTGAAAAAGTTAATTTTTACCATTTTTTCACTGTTTTCATTGCTTCTATAGCAGACCGAATTTTTGAAGGTCCTTATTTCACCATTCCTTCTGATGTCACTTCCTCCCATTATTTTAAAATAGCTTTTTTCAGTGGGTTTATTATCTGCCTTAATATGTACCTTATTACACACCCTCTCTTGTCCTATAACAACTAAAAGTCTATGAAAATCAAACTGAAAAGGATAAAAGCCTTTTTATAGATCAACAAAATAACCCACTTCATCACTACCGTCCACTGTACAGAACATGGAAGTTTGTCATGTTTCACTATCTAAGTCACAGAGTAAGTGATCACACAGTAAGTGACTTCTTCCAGGCCAAGAGATCTGGTTTATCCATTTCTCTCTCTTCATTGCCTGGTTCCTTTTTTAATTCTAACTTTTTATCAAAAAAAGCATTCATAAAATTAAATACACCCCAAAGGTTAATGACAAAAAAAAGCAATAGTCTACGGCCCCACTTCTCAGAGTGAGCCATTTTCAATAATTTGTTTTTCACTTATTTGAAGGATTATCTCCACATTATAAATGACATGTTTACATCACTAATTCTTCATTTATCAAATCTGGACATCATTATTTCCTAACTGCAATGATAGATGAGGATTTATTTTATTTGTCTCCAAATCTAAAAAATATTGATGCTTATGTCATTATTTTTAGCTTTTTTCTATTGATTACTTTTGTCAGTTTAAATCATTAATGCAATATAGTTCTTTTCCCACCCACTAGAGATGGAATCTCCTTAATCTCCACCTATGTAAGATAAGGGTCTTAGCAACCTTATCTTCCCTTCACATTTCCTCCCTCTATCTTTTTTCTCAACTTCAATTAGGTATATTATATTGATTACATTCACACTCTGTTCTGAAACATTTATATTTTTTGTACTTTGTTAACATTTAGTTAACTCTAAATGGTGAATATTGACAGACAATATTTCCATTATCATTATCTTATTGTTCACAGCATAGCTAAGTTGTAAACTACGGTAAAATTTCCTCCCCTAAGATTGCAGTGTCATTATCACTGTGCCACTAAAAAGAGCAATGTCCCAAATGACACGGTCAAATGAGTTTTCTGTGATTACGTCTACCTCCCTCTCCCTCCCTATGGCTTAAACGCTGACGCATTTCAGTTTGCTACTTATGTGACCATAACTTTATTGTGCTTTTTTAAAAGTCAGTTTTATCTTTCAAGATTCCAGTGGACTTACTTGAACCACAAGCCCCATAGTAAGCTCTTAGTAAACATTTAATAAAATTAAATTATTTGAATTGCAAGCCTGTCTTCACAAATAAATGAAATGTTAAAATATTGCTATTTTCCAGGAATTTTATATTTGATTACTGGCAAAAGAAGTAAAACATTATCCCATACGTCACTTTAGGATAAATTCCAACCCAATTTTAAACAGTACAGAGTTTTCTCAAAATGTTTGTGGGCAACATTGCTATTGTTCCCCCAGCATGCCTTCCAGAAATTGCAATGACTTTTCTGTGCTCAATATTAACTAGCTAAAGGGAAATAAATATTTTGTTTTTCCATAACTGAACCAAAATTGTTTTATCTGTCAGATTCTAAATTAAAAACATCTGGTTCAATTTTAAAATTTTACCTAACGTGATTGGCTCCCAAAGAGTGTGCACATGATGAAGAGTTACGATAATCAAATCCAGAGAAGGAATGAAGGACCCATGAGCAACTTATTGACAGTGATTAGAAGTAATACCATTGAGAGAAATGGGCAGCCTTGATTGTCAAGAGAGTGAATAATTTCTAGCTTCCTTTCAAACTTTATAAAGCCAGCCACATTCAAATATGCACCCCTGCCAGGCCTCCTGAAGCATGATTCTAGTTTAGGTCTTGTATGCAGAATGAAGGAGCTGCCCTTATCTGTGGCATTGCATCCTTGTGTCAGAGTGGGGGGAAGACAATGTCGAAGCCATAATGCAACCCTTGTGTTTTATCTGGTTGTGCCAGATGTTATGTCTTATCACTTTCCATTGGTCAAAGCATGTCACATGGCAAAGCCTAATAAGTTGTCTTTACAGGAGGAACTGTTAAGCACATGACGATGGGAACATTATATAATCCTTTAACAGGAAGGGGGTAGATAGCTAGAAAAAATAGTATAACCTACCACATGTAGATGATAAGCAGTACGTATTATAGTTCAACTTTTGCTAGAAAAAGACTACTCAAGGTACAGTTCAAGACCAACTCACAGGGAGTGGCTGATAGTTCAGCTGGATCAAGAATGAAGAAGTTTGAGGAAGAAGTATGCATATAGATTTCTCAGGGGACACTCAAATTGATATTAATGTCCCATGTGAATCTTCCCCAGAGTCCCACTGTGAGTGAAACTCTTAATAATCACATGATCCATCTACTGGATATCAGTCAACCAGTGAACTCATAAATTAAGAGGCTATGACAACAGGAACAGAGAAATTTCCCCATGAAAATAACTGGTCATTACCAGAGATGAGGACTCCAATTGCCAGGAGCAGCAGCCAACTCTAAGCTCCTAGCAACCAGCTATCTTGTAACAGGTTGATTACATTAGGCCCCTGTATAGGGGTAAGGATATTGACTTTTCCTTACTGAAATAATCATTATTTCTGGATTTGGATCTGCAGCAGCATACAGTAACATGACATCCTTACTAATTATTTCTGCAGTGTCCCAAGCATTTTGGAGCCTGGATCTCCCAGATTCTGTGGGCCACATAATTTCCTTCCAATAAGTTCCTTTTCAGCTCAGAGTCTATTGCTGCTACTTGCAGCTAAAAATCTGGGTTAAAAAACAAAGTCCTTATGAAATAAAGCCCTAAATTCCCAACTTCTCAAAACCCTGCCATTTGTAACAACAGGAATGAAACCTGAGGGCATTAGGCTACATGACGTGTTAGACAGAGAAAGCCAATACTGTATGATCTTGCTTGTATGCGGAACATTAGAAAACCAAATTCACAGAAACAGAGAACACATTGGTGGTTTCCAGGGGGTGGAGGATTGTGGAGAGGAAGAAATGGGAAAAGGTTTTATACATATTTTATATATATTTCCCCATTAAAGTGATACATGTATTAATTAACCTTATCATGGTAATAATTTTTACACAATGTTATCTCATATCAATCATATCCCAATATAGCTGAGGGAAAAACAAATCTCAACTTGGAGAATAAAGGAGGAAGGAAGGAATAAAGAAGGAAGTTTTGTGCTTAGAATTGTAAGCCTGGCACCTAAGCTATGGTTACATCAATCAAAGAGGAATTTCTTGGAGTTTCCCGTGTAGGCTGCCTGGCAGACCAGGGCTCAGCTGGGCATCCCTTCTCCACTGAACTTGCCCAGTTGCGGCGGCCAAGGTCTCATTCACTTCATCAGCTGCTTCTTTTTCTTAAGACCATTGAATATTTCTTTGTTTATTCTGTCATCCTTTCCACATACTTCATTAATCCTGAATAAAATAAGTCAAATAAGGCTTCTTTATTTAGAATCAAGCAGCAATTGCTAGCCTGTCTGTAAGGTTTCCCTAGGCACCCTTACTGAGGAGATGGGCACCTAGCCTCTCCTTAGTGACCAACATTAGGGAGAATTCAGACAACTCCAAAGCAACTTTTTGGCACATGTCTGGGTCTCCCGGATGGTGTTTTTAAAAAAGGTTTGATGCTTCATACTCCTACCTGCATCGAACTTCTGCTAGCCTTAATGTAATACCTTAGTCAAGACAGACAAAATTTTCAGGACTTAACAGGGCAAACATTTATTTCATTTATATTTCATTCATTGAATATTCGACGTAAGGCAGCTTTTCTCCATGCAATGACATTGGGATCCAGGATGCTCACTTATGAGGTTCTGCGGTCTCAGTGTATGATACCCTGCCTCACACACACACAGACCTTTGGCCAAAACAAGCCACATGTCCTCAACCTAATTGCTAGGGAGGCTGGAAATTGCAGGAGGAACAGCTACTGTCTCTGTACCAACAGGTGAAAGAAAAAAAAACAGGTTTTATTTTTTTTCTCCCAACATTCAGAAAGCATTATTTTCCTTAGTAGTTGATATAGGTCTGATACTGTACGCATCAGAACTATAAACCTGAGCTATATACATACTTTTTAAGGAGATTACAAGTCAGGGAAATGGGGAGAGGTGAGAAAGCAAACAATGACATCATGTAATGAACAGAGTATAGAAGTTTTGATTAAAGCACAGAAAAGGAAAAACCACTGAAAGATTTTTAGAAGATCAGATTTTTTGAGCTAAGTTCTTAAGCAAATGGCAGAAGGTAAAAGAACATTTTAGGCATAACAATCAGAAAGTGAGGACATTTGAGATATACTAACAGCATAATGATTTCAGAGACAAACTATCAAAGGACAGAAGAGACAAAATCACAAAAGTTGATTTGAGAATAATCTTTCCCAAATGGTATACATCAAATTGTGAGTCCCCTGAAATGCTCCAAGACAAAAGGATTCAATGGGTTAATACATTTGGGAAATAAGGCTGATATATTCACATTTTAGCATATTGAAAGTTCTAAGAAACTCTATGGTGTACAAAGCAGTTTGACCTTTCTTGACTAGCATTTGCCAAATTCAATATGAGATCTTGTTAACACTCATAGAATCAATAGTCCAGGGGAAAGAGATGGGGAAAATCTGGGACAAAATATATAAGGTGCTAGATCAAAAAGGGCCTAATCTAAAGGAATTGGACCTTATCCTGGATGGTACAGTGACAGTAAGAATTCTAAATACAATAAAAATTGGAATATCCTACAATAAAATAGTAATTCCAGCATGAAGTTATTAGAGCTTGAATGGATGTTTTTATAATTGTGTCCCTGAATCTACTAGACTGTTTAATGTCAGAGTTTGCAGTTTCTTCCTCTCTGCATACACGCATTTCCAGCCCAAGACTTTGTACATAGTAGAGGCTCCATAAATTGAAGAGTGATTGAGAGCATTAGGCAGCTTCTGAAACAGTTCCCAGCGAGCCCTGCCCTCTCGGTCTTCATACCCTTTGTGTAATTCCCTCCCCTTGAGCACGGGCTGAACCCAGTGACTTCCTCTAAACAGATAGAATACAGCATAGGATGTCACTCCTGAGATTAGGTTACAGAAGACTGTGACTTACTTTTTTCTCTCTCTTGCCAGAATTCTCTCTTGCCCTCTTGCTTGCTTGCCACCACATTATAACATGTTCTACAGAGAGTCCCACATGGTGAGGAGCTGAGAGAGACCTCCAGCCAACAACTCCTGAAGAACTAAAGCCTCAGTCTAAAATACCACAAGAATTAAATCCTACCAATGACCATGTGAGCAAGCTGGGGTGGGGGTGGGGGGTAGATTCTTCCCAATAAACCATGATGTGACAGGCAACTTGTCAATTACAAGTCTAAGTTCAAGAGGCCTTGAATAGTTTCACTCAAATTTTCTTGCAATTCTGCCACTGCCATGAGAAGAATGACTTAAACTATCTCCTTATTTCAAAAGGGAGATGAGACACCAGTGGAGCTGAGCCACACAGTCTAGCAGAGTCCCAATCAGCTGATTCACAGACTACCCATCAAATCATGAGCTTAGTGGATGCTTAGTCATTGTGCCACTAAGATTTTGTGATTTTTTTGTGGTTACATTATTGTGCCCCTCATTGATTGATACATGCTGTGTTCAAAAAAGTGGGATGGCAAACTTCCTGCTGAAGAACTGGTCTGATTAAGTAAATCCTGAGTCTAAACAATATCTCAAATAAAGAAAAAGGAAATACCTAAGTTTTCAGGTAATATGAAGTAATTTCACCAATTTTTCTAAACTGTGAAATTTCTAGATCCTATTATTGGTGACTTGCTGACACTCTCAACAAGTGATGAGACAGAAAGTGTATTCCAGTTTAGCACTTACCTTAATGAGTTACAGAAATAAAGGAAGCTCTTTAAAAGAAAATTTTCTGTAAAGTAAAATCACCTTCACTAGGGTTTCTGTTGGGCTGGTTAGTATAAAATCAACAGAAGAAACACTTCATTAGTTCTCCTTTTTCCATTATCATGCTTCATAAATTGGATGCTTTTGAGGACCTCATTAACTCTTTGGGAGTGCCTCTCATTGTGTTAGCTAAGTGTTTTTGTCTGCCGTGTGTGTGTGTGTGTGTGTGTGTGTGTGTATGTGTGTGTGTTTTATTTTTTTTTAATTTGTGAACAATCTTAGGGAGGAGAAAAGGATCTGTTGAAGGAAAATTTAGCCCATGAATGAAAACATGCAGTCTAAGAAATATCATCATTTGGTGGACTGAATCATACGGGAACCAAAGACACCTATTCAAGCTTGATTATCTTTATTTTAAAGAAATTACTACGGTTTGGATGGCACCATTTTTCTTTCCAATTTTAATGATTATGATTATTTGGCTTTTTTTTTTAAACTGACCTTCTGATGAAAGAGCATTTCTTATTGATCTGGTCAAATTGCCAAATCTTCTTCCCAAGAGTGAACCTATCCTTATAACATTTTATACAGTAAACCAGAGCCTTTATGGTTGTTTGTATCCTGGCTATATGCATTATCATACGCTATAAATCATTCAGATATCTGTAGTGGTGATAGTAGAATGTTTTGAAATTCAGAATATTGAAACGTGTTTACCACTCAAACCACATGTCAAATTGAACTAGTTTTAGCAATGATGTACACATTCTGCTCCCTTAAAATAACTAGTCTAGGCTTTAATTGTTGTAATTTTTCCTCAGCAGGGGGATAGCATAGATTTCCCAGCTGTACCAGCTGCATGGCATGCTGGGCCTAAGAGGAGGGACAGGCTGAGGAGCTCATTTCTGGAATAAACAGAAATGCAGCTTCAAGAAGGAGATGATCGCAAAAGTCTAAATTTGAACAGAGCTATAACAAAATCAAAGCAGAGGTATCACTGAGGAAAGGTAGGAATGGAATATGCCCTTGGGATTTCCGAGTAGAGATCTCGTCAATGCCAGTTGCCAGGTTGGATCTTTCCAAGAGCTCCATTAAAACAGGATGTGGAAAAGCAAGAGTGTGAGTCAGACTTTAGGTGTTACAGGATGACATTATAAAGAATTAGCTCATGTGTCTCATATTCTTTACTCCCTTTAGCGCTGATCTTACCATGCCCTTTGTATTCCCCAGAAATAAATTCTCAAATTAGGTCAGATAGCAGTACACCAATGTTTTCTCTTAAATATTTAAAGCCAGTGCAAGACCAAAATGAATGTCATGGATACATAATCACACAACATGGATTCTTGCCCCCAGCTATGTATGCTGTGAACTATAAAAAAAAAAAAAAAAAGAGGAGAAAGTTCATTTGTTGGCCCATCTCAATGCCACAGCCACTCTCCCTAAATAATAGAGGTGGTAGAAGCAAAAAGGTAGTTTTTTATGTAATCAAAGTTCACTTGTTTTCAGCAAAAAAAATAGGCAGTTATATCTACAAGATATACTATGTAAGCCTCATGGTAACTACAAAGCAAAACCTACTGTAGGAACACAAAGGATAAAGAGAAAGAAATTAAAGCATACCACTATGGAAAAATGATCATTTACAAAGAAAGGTAGCATGAGAAAAACAACCATGAAAACTACAAAACAGCCAGAAAACAATTAATATGATGTCATTTGTAAGTCTTTACTTATTAATAATTACATACAGAAATCAGTTGCATTTTATACACTAACAATGAAATGTCTAAAAGAGAAATAAAACAATTCTTTTTGCAATTGCATCAAAACAATAAAATAATTCATATAAATTTAACCAAGGAGGATAAAAAGGTTTGTGCATGGACCCCAATGTTTATAACAGCACAATTTACAATAGCCAAGTGCTGGAAGCAACCTAAGTGCCCATCAGCAAATGAATGGATAAAAAAACTATGGTATATTTACACAGTGGAATTCTATGCAGCAGAGGGAAACAAGGAACTCCTTCCAACCCTTTGTGATGGCATGGATGGAACTGGAGTATTGTGCTAAGTGAAATAAGCCAGGTGGTAAGGGACAAATACCATACGATCTCACATTTAACTGGAACTTAATCAACAAAAGAAAAAAGCAAACAAAATATAACCAGAGTCATTGAAATTAAGAACAATCTAACAATAGCCAGAGGGGAGGGGAAAGGGGACAGTGGGGAGAAGAGTTTTCAGGAACATGGACAAAACCAAGAGGGAGGGTGGAAGCAAGGGAGGGAGGTGGGTTTGGCTGGGGTAGGGGGTAGTGGTGAGGAGAAAATGCAGACAACTGTAATTGAACAACAATAAAGTAATTTTTAAAAAAGGTTTCTGCATGGAAAACTATAAAATTTTGATGAAAGTGAAGATATCAATAAGCAAAGATATTTCATGTTCATGAATTGAAACAATTAAAATTTTAAAAACATTCATACTATGCAAAGCCATCTACAGGTTGAATGCAAATCCTATAAAAATTCCAATGGCATTTTTTTCACAGAAATAGAGAAAAAAGTCCTACAATTTGTATAAAACCATAAGAGAGACCTTAAATGATCAAAACATCTTAAGAAAGAACAAGATTAGATGCATCACACTTCCTGATTTCAAAATTTACCACAAAGCTATAGTAATCAAAAGAATTTGTTACTGGCACAAAAATCCACAGACCAATAAAACAGAATCAAGAACCTAGAAATAAATCTTAACATATACTTTTAGCTAATGTTTGACAAGGGAGACAAGAACAGTCACTGAGAAAATGATAGTTTCTTCAATAAATGGTGCTGGAGAAACTGGATACAAGCAAAAAAGTGAAATTGAACCCCTATCTTATATTACTCACAAAAATTAGTGGATTAAAGACTTAAACATAAGACCTGAAACCCTAAAACCTGTAGGAAAAAACATTTACAAAATCTAAATGACATTGGTCTCATCAATGATTTTTTTTGACATAACACCAAAAGTAAAAGCAACAAAAGAAGATCAATAAATGAAACTACATTAGGCTAAAAACAACATATATAATGAGAGAAAATATTTGCAAACCATCTGTCTCATAAAAGGATAATACCCAAAATATGTAAGGAATTCTTATAACTCAATAGCAAAAACAAATCTGATTAAAAAATTGGCAGAGAACCTGAATAGACATTTTCCCAAGGAAGACTTACAAGTGAACAATAGGTACAAGAAATGGTGCTCAACATCACTAATCATCAGGAAAATGCAAATCAAAACCACAATAACATATCGCCTCGAACCTATTAAAATGGCTGTCATCAAAAAGACAGAAGAAACCCAGTGTTAGGAAGGGTGTGAAGAAAAGGGAACCCTGTGTACTTTTATGAGAATATAAGTTGGTATAGCCACTGTGGAAAACAGTATGGAGATTCCTCAAGAAATTAACCATGGGACTACTGTGTGATTGAGCAATTCCACTTCAGGATTTGTACCCAGAGAAAATTAAATCAGGATCTTGAAGAGATATCTGCACTCAGATGTTCAATGCAGCATTATCCACAATAGCCAATACATAAAAACAACCTAAGTGTCTATCTATGAATGAATGGATTAAAAAATGTGGTATGTATACAATGGAAAATTATTCAGCCATAAAAAGAAAAAAAAAATCCTGTTATTTGTAACAACATGAATGAACCCTGAGGACATTATACGAAGTGAAATAAGTTTGACAGAGAAAAACAAATACTGTATGATTTCACTTATATGAAGAATCTAAAAAATAGACAGTAGAAAGGTTGTTGTCAGGGTTGAGGACTGAAAGGAAATAGGGAGGTATTGCCAAAAGGTACAAATTTCCAGTTATAAGATAAATAAGTTCTGGGTATCCAATGTACATCATGGTGATTCTAGTTACCAATACTTCATTATATACCATATTTTACCACGTATAATGAGCACTTTCTGCCAAAATTTTTGAGAGAAATGTAAGGATGTGCATTATCCATGGGCAGTATTAATTCCATATCTGTATGTGTTTAATTCTTTTATTTATACTTATGCATTAAAAGTGTAACTCTAGAAAGTAATAACAATATCTGTATGCAAAATAATGCCTTGGAATATGATCATCGCTTTAGTCTCTGAATATAAATACATAAGTAACTGAATTAAAAAATTAAAATGAAAGATTTTTTCCTGAAAGTTTAGGCCAAAAACACAGAAGCACATGACACAAGGCAAAAATACAGTACTTGAACATTGTTAAGATGGTGGATCTTAAGTGTTCTCACCCCACACACACACAAATGGTAATGATGGGAAGTGACAGAGGTGCTGACTAATGCTATTTTGGTAAACATTTTGCAATGCATGTATCAAATCACCATGTGTACACCTCATACTAACCTAATGTTACATGTCAATTATCTCAAAAAGTCTAGAAAAAAACAAATCTTTAAAAAAATGAAATCACCAACTTTTCTAAAGTGGCTATACACCTTTTTACATTCCACCTGTGATGTATGGGAGTTCCAATATCTCTGCTTCCATGCCAACACATTTTTTGTCTGTCTTTTTAATGCTACTCATTCTAGTAGGTATGAAATGGTACCTTTTTTGTGGTTTTAATTTGCATCTTTGTAATGACTACTAATGTAGAGCATCTTTCACATGGTAATTGGCTATTTGTACATCTTCTTTGGTGAAGTGCTTGCTCAGATCTTTTGTCCCTTTTAAAATAGGGTTATTTGTTTCATTATTGAATTCTAAAACTTCTTTATTTATTTTGGAAGTAAATTATTGTATTTACAATTCCTTAAGCATGCAATTCAAAAGCATTTTCCCTCAGCCTGTGGATTGTCTTTTCATTTTTTAATGATGTCTTTTGAAATACAAAATTTTAAAATTCTGTTAAAGACAAATTTATCACCTTTGTTCATGGATCTTCCAAGTGAAATTGTATTCTTTAAATTAAGAGTGAAGTTGTTCTCAAGTGATTTCTGTCTATATGTGATTGGCCGGAACCCTGCCACATGACCAACTTCAGTGGTAAGGGAGTTTGACACTAACAAAATTTACCAACAAAATTAGACTCAGTTATCAAAAAATGGGGGGAGGGAGCAGAATGATTATTTGGAAGGCAATTGGCTACGTCATTTTTTTAAATCAAGATGATCAGATTCTACTTTAGAAAGTCTATTGGTTTTTTATTGCTACAATAGTGGTTCACAACAAAACCCAGCAAACCCTGTGGCGTACACAATAAATGTTTATTGTCATGTGTTTAGAGCCAGCTTAGCTTTGGCTGGTGGCTCTGCTAACCCGGGCTGGCTCTCCTGCCTAGGGCTGGGCTGGCCACTGGTTGACCTAGGCTGGTTTCAGGTGTCGCCCATCCTCCAGTTCGCTAGCCCGGCCCCGCTCTCACGGTGACGGCAGAGATACAGGACAGCAAAGTAAACCACAGGCCTCTGGAGGCTTGGGCCGCGAAGTGACTGACATTCTCCCACTTCTGCCACATTCAATTGTCCAACGCAAGTCACAAAGCCAAACCAGATTTAAGAAATGGAAAAATAGATTGATTTCCCTCTTCAGTGGGAAGAATTGTAGTCACATGGCAAATATATGTACATAAGGAGGGATGAAGAATTGGAGCCATGAAAGCAGTCAATCTAACACACACACACGCACACGCGCACACACACACACATTACTGTCAGACTAGGAAGGCAGGATAAGGGAATGAGCTGGCCTACAGTAAAAATACTGGTGAGACTCCTATTTTAGGAACCAGTGGAGAAAACAGTAGACTGAACTGAAGCGCAGCCTGTGAGGATGGAGAGAAACAGACCAACCTCAGACATCTAGGGGACAGTGAAGATGACTTAAGGATTAAATCATAGGGAGAAGAGGACAGAGAGAGGGTCCAGGAGCAGCCAAGTGTCCAGGGCACTATTTCTTCCTTCAGCTCTTCCACAGAGCTGTAAATCCTCAAAGGTTTTTCTTATCAAAGAGAGTGACTAGAGGGAGAAAATAACATCATATGAGGAACAGTATGACATACATTTGAATTTTACTTATGCTAAAACTGACTCACTTTTATTTTAGCTTTAGTTTGATTTTACATTGATCTCTTGGGAGTGCTGCAGGATGGAGTAACTTGTGACACATTCCTATCACCGAGATACTGTTAATGAAGCATTTTATTCTAACTATTATGTGGTGGGTGGAATGAGAAGAAAAATGTTTTCCCAAAGCCGTAAGAATATGGCTTTTGGTTGATTAGCCCTGAAAATTGTTCAAAATAAATTAGTAGTTAATAAAAGCCAGAAAACAAGATGCCGGGTTTAATGGGTAGTCACAAAGCAGCATGGCTGCAGTGACACAAAAGAGCTGAAGGGACCCGTGAATCGAATGTGGCATTTGCTGATACAAATGCTGTGCATTGTCAGGGCAGCACACACCTGCTGTATGGAGAATAGAATTTTCTGAGGCTTGTAATGATGGAATATGGTACTCCATGGAGGTCATAGAGCTTTCAAATACATACGGTCAGGTTTGAAAACCAAAATCAGAAGAAGATACTTTGTTGGGTCTTGATAATTGCCTTCTCTTGTAGAAATTTCAATTTTCAGCCTATAAGAAAAGAATGCCAGTTTTCCATGCTCCTAACTAAAGCCCCATTAGTGTCAAGAACAGGTGAGTAAGAAATGACAGTGTGAGCTAGTGAATCTGCATATTCACCTGGCGAGGATATGCTGTTCTAAGTACTTGGGAGGAAGTGAAGAGAATAGAAAAAGGTAAGATTTCCTCTCCAAGGAAATCCCACACACTGCATCATTCGTCCCTAAAAAGTTAAATAGCAGAAGTGAGCTGTAAATTACGCCAATCCCCAAGAGAAGGTCTCTTGTAGACATTGCTGCGTGCTCACTCACTCTTTCATAAAATGAGCTGTGCTCAAACATTTAATTAACGTCATTGATATCACAGAAGGTGCATTCTGCTGAGTGATATGTGGATGCAAGGGTAAATAAGATGGTCTGTACCCTTCCTGAATTGAGGTAAGAATGAGCACAGTCTCCATGGAGAGCTGTCAGTGTTGCAGGCATTTTGCATATTGTATTTACTCTTCTAAATAAAAATGTAGGCATTGCTATCAGTATTTAAATGATAGAGAAAATGAGGTTCAGAAAGGTCAAATGATGTATCTAAGCTCATGCATCTGGAAAAGTTGTTCAACCACAATTTCATTTCCTTCTAGTCCTACCCCAAATCTCTTGCATTTAACCATGCCTAGCTTAGAGTCTCAAAGGTGAGCTAAAACATGAATAAAAGCAAGAATAGTCAGGATACCTGTAATGATCCTTAAAACACTTTCCGTATGCTCAACATTGTTCTAAACACTTTACATGTTCGAGATCATTTAATCCCCACCTCAACATGGTGACGCAGCTACCAGCATTATCTCCCTTTTTAGGGATAGGGAAACTGAGGCATGGAGAAATGTTTTTTAACCAAAAGCCATGTGGTCAATAAAAGACAATGCCAGGATTTGAATTCAGGGAGACTGGCTCAAAGAATCCATGCTGTCCATGGCATGCCGTCACTCTCAAAAGAAAAGCACAAATTCGAGGCTAGAGGAAGTAGTGACTCCTTAAGGCTAGAAGGCAGAATAGTAAGGGGTAGAAAATAAGTTGAGTATTTGAGGGAAGAGGAAGCTTTTGAACTGGGTTTCCAAAAAGAGGTGGACATGTGGAAGGAGGGTGAGGCTGAGGTTGAAGAAACCCTACCTAGTGAGTAGATTCCTCTCCACTAACTTTGTTTGTTCTCTACCTTCGGCATTGTTCCCTTCATGCATTTTCTGATGTGTGAATACTTGTGTATTTCCTTCTTCCTTACAAATAGACCATGAAGGAACTAGAAGCTTTTTATCACTGCGTGCCCAGTGCTAGGCATACAGAAGGCATGCCATCATCACCTATGAAATGGAGGAAGGAAAAGAAAAAAAAAATCAACAAAGTTAGGAAATGGGTAAAAGTCTGGTAAGTTCTGCAGAAATTCGGGTAGCATTAGAGCCAAGCATAGTTTTAAGATATGTTACAATGCCTTGATTCTATGATGTACATAGTTTCACATTTTAACAGCTCTGAAATTGGATGCCCTTTTAGTCAAAGGTGTATTTTAGCTTCCCTGGCATCATTTTCTTATTAAGAGATAGACATGTAGACTGTAATAAATTAAAATGAGAGTTCGTTTTTCAAATGGTCACATCTCAGCTTCCATGAAGTAAAGTACGGATGTAGAAATGGCTTATCTGTGTTGTACAGATGATGTCTGCTAGGAAATGAATGGGGAGGACAACAGAAGACTCTTGGGGTCCTGGAACCAGTCATAGTCTAGCCTTCACATGAGAAAGAATAGGAAGCCACAGTGACTTCTGAGCACAGGAGTAACCTCACTATGCTTAAGAAAGAAATGATTTTGTAATATAAACAAATATAGAATCATTTGTTGTACACCTAAAGCTAATATAATTTTATATGTCGATTACATCTCAATTTTTAAAAAGTGACTGGACTCAGCATGAAGAAGAGCAGTTATTCCAGGCATGTATAAGGCGGTGGTGCCCTGCTGAGGGCTGCAGACAGGGATATATATGAGCCATGAAAAATGGGCACAAAAAGTATTTTGAAGGAAGTATTTTGTGCAAAGGTGTGGAAGGTGGGGAAAGAATGGAACTGAAGCCAGCACAAGTTGGCTGAAGATGAGGACAGTGATGCAGAAGGGCAGACCAGGGCCAAGCTCAGCACAGCCTTGGGAGCCATGTTGAAAAGTTTGGACCTTATTCCACGAACAGTGAGGAGCCGTTGAGGACTTCATGAGCGAGCAGAACTATCACAACCAAGGACACACTTAAGTGAGATGGTCATTTTGTTTGACTCGCAAAGAGAAAATGTGGGAGGCATAAACCTAGCACAAAACTATCTAGTTAGAAGAAAAAAGAAAGCTTAAATTAGAGTGATAGCCAAAAGGAGAAAGAGAACTAGACAGGTTTCAAGACACTTAGGAGACAGAATTAGCAGGATTTACCATGTGATTTAATAGTGAAAGAAGAAATAAAAATAATAACTGTAATAGTAGTTGTTTCAGTTTGCTAGGGCTGTGATAACAAAATACGGAGTGACTTAAACAACAGAAATTGTCCTCGTAGTTCTGGAGGCTGGAAGTCCAAGATAAATGCGTTGGCAGGTTTGGTTTCCTCTTAAGCCAGATGGCCACCTTCCTCCCTGTGTCCTCACATGACCTTTCCTCTGCGCACATGCACTCCTAATGCCTGTCTGTGCCCTAATCTCTCTTTTTAAAAAATAAAGGCAACCATCAGATTGGATTAGGAGCCACCCTAACAGCCTCATTTTACCTTAATTGCCTCAAAAGTACAAATCTCCAAATACAGGCTCATTCTGGGATTCTGTCACCATATCAATTTTGAGGGCTCACAATTCAGCCCATAGCAGTAGTAATAACAATAACATTCTAGCTAACACACAGAGGGCCTACAA
Organism: Tonatia bakeri; assembly: GCA_004024845.1. NCBI lineage: Eukaryota > Metazoa > Chordata > Mammalia > Chiroptera > Phyllostomidae > Tonatia > Tonatia bakeri. The sequence goes on from PVIA01003304.1 coordinate 105,885, forward strand.
TTTCTATTGTCTGCTTTACGACATGCTGGACTACCTTCATTTCTTCCTCTGTCTTTCCACTTCACCCCCAGCTATCTCTCTGCTGGACCACCTGCTACCCCACTCATGGTGCTGTGACTCTATCACCATCATATTGGACACTAAATTACAGGTGTAGCTCCCCTTCCTAGTTCTCCAGCGATTTATGTCACCCCTTAGTTCCCACTGTGCTCATGTGACCTCACCTCCCCTGATCAACAGAAGTGAAGACATAGCTGTCATCCTACCATTCCTCTGACAGTCACTGTGTGCCCTGCCCTTGGCACTCACCATCTTGGCACAATCCCATGGCCTCCTCCTGAAGTCACCTGTGACTCTGCCTGCGAAGCAGTCCCAAAAAGCCAGGGGATGAATGCATTTGGTTCTCCAGGAAGCAGACTTTGAGAAGGAGTTTGGTGTGCAGGATGTTTGTTAAGGAGTTCCCTTGGGATGCACACCCATGGACAGAGGGAGATGTCAGGCTGTGATGTATGCCCCAAGACAGCCTTTTTCAACCCTATGGGGAGCTCTGGAGTTGAATTAAAGTCATCACAAGTTGAGCATAACTGGCCTGGCCTTTATTACTCCACTTCAGTCAGTCATTGGATGTGAGCTGCTATGGAAGGGTAGGACCACAGTATGGAGGCTCTCTGCAGCAACTACTGAGGCAACTACTCAATGCATTGATAGTAGATGTCTACTGACAGCACCCCCAGGGGCTGAGGAATAAGTGCTTCATTAAAGAAGAAAGCCTGGGTGGCACCTCGTGATGGCCCCTACCATGCCTTAGAAAGCAGCCCTCAGCCAATGACTGATAAGGGTTGGAGAATAAAGGCCCAGCTTTCTCATATCTTGGGGTTGGGGCTGGTGGGGAGATAACTCTAAAGCATGTTCTGCACTGTCACCCAGAATTCCCCAGTTGAATGGAGCCCCAGTTGCCCAAAGTGATAACCTGCTTTATACCACATCCTTTATTGGATTCTTTCCCTTTTTTAATCTCACTTCTGCCCTCACTACCTGTGCTTCCTAAATAAACTTTGTGCATTCAAATACTTATCTCATGGCTGCTTTGGGGATAATTCAACCAAAAACACCCCCTCCAAGCTTCTTCATTAATTTTCTCTGCAGGATAAAAATAGACATTTTTAAAAGGAATGACCTATATTTCTGGGCTAAATTATGTCTCTCTTATTGCAATTTATACTATTTTCCCTATTGAACCAGTTATTTAAAGTTGTAATAAATGACCTTGGCACATGCTAATACCTACAAGGTGCAGACTGTTGTAGAAAGTGCTGATTCCTCTAGCACAATGTTTATAGTTTATCGGAAAGACCCACCCATTCAACAAGAGAACATCCTTATCACTGTTCTTTGACTTAATCAAAAGCAGGTCCATGAAGCACATTCCTCAATCATAAACCCAGCAGCCAATAAAATCAATCTTCTCTGAATGGTTATGTCTGGCACCTGCCTATAGTAGCTCACTGGCTGCTTGAGTCTGCACATCTTTATTCAGCAGCCATCCAAAGACTGGTCTCCATATACCTCAGAGCATCTGTGGTTGGACCATTCCCATAGTCAGATATAACCAGAGACCAGCCTCTTGTGGCACAGGATGACAGATGGGCTGAAGACCTGAGTGTTTGCTTGCAATGCCAGGAGTGACAGGTCCAGGTGGCAGAGAACTACATGCACACTTTTAACCAAGAACAGCTTTTCTTCGTCTGCAGAGGTTGTCCCAGTTGACAGATATATGTAGTATCGGGAATGTTTGTTTTTGCTCTTCCTTACTCTTTTTAACCTGTGGCCCTTGGCCATTTGGATTCATTTCAGTTGTCAAGAAAGAACAGAGAAGAAAAATAGAAAATCCTTGGCTTTTAAGTTCCAAAGCCATGTCCCATCTCTCAGAGGAAGGCTTCAACGAGTACATGCAATGAGAATTTCCCCACCTATTGAAGAGGGTGTTATTGTTCTCGGGGAATGACTTTAGTGCAGGTACTTTATTTATGAAGTAATTCCAGAAAGCACAGTGGGAAGTGAAGCAGAGAAGGGAGGAAAGCCAGTCAGTGGAGTGTTAATGAATGGCTACCACTGTGGGCAACTAGGCTAAACTTATTGGGGATCCTGGGGAAACTAGTGTGAAGCCCCCCTCAGGATCTTTACACTAAAGGGCAAAGAGGCTGGGGCATTATCCACCAAATCCTATCACCTGCTGGCTAACAGCTGCCCACAGAGATGAAAACACTGCGTAATTCTGGATGTACCTGCAAAGTGAAGCAAGCTCCCATGATACCAGAAAAATCCCTCAAGCAGAGAAACTAAAGCAGAGACAGGTGCAGGCATTTTAAGTGGGAAACCAGCAGAGTGCCAGGAAGTGTCTATGGCTGCAGCTCAGGTGGGTAAGGGTTTATGTGAAGGCGAGAAGGGACAGAGGCACAGGTGAAGTAAAGCACAAGATGAACCACTCTGTGACTCTTTGAAAGGAGGACCTTTGAAGGTCAATTCACACAAGTCACAGTGTGGAGAAATAGTGTTAAACCCTGATATATGTCTTGGGATCTAAGACCTGAAAGAACCTGTGTGCAAATTCTTAGCAGGTCCCTTGAAATCAAGCAAAGTCCCTGAGTTCCCCACACTTTGCCAGCTGGGAACCATTATACAGTATTGGGTTGGCCAAAACGTTTGTTTGTTTTTTTTCCATAAGATGGCTCTAACAGTGCTTAGTTGTCTTTAATTTTATTTGAAACAATTTCATTAGGTTGTATTGAGACAAGTGTCATATCAGCATGCATTTAAAAAAACTTGGCAAAATTGGTGAATTTTTGTGTAGCCATTTTAAAATTGAAGATGGAAGAAAATATGCAATGTTTTAGGCATATTATGCTTTATTATTTCAAGAAAGGTAAACGTGCAACTGAAACACAAAAAAAAAGGATTTGGAGAAGGAGCTGTGACTGATGGAACGTGTCAAAAGTGGTTTGCAAAGTTTCGTGCTGAAGATTTCTCGCTGGACAATGCTCCATGGTCAGGCAGACCAGTTGAAGTTGATAGCGATCAAATCAAGACATTAATTGAAAACAATCAATGTTATATCACAGAGAAGATAGTCAATATACTCAAAATATCCTAATAATGATCAGTAAAAATGAAAAATGTATCTTTTATTTTATGGAAAAAAACATACAGACTTTTTGGCCAACCCTATAAATTAAAAATTATGTCGAGGAGGGTGATGTTAGTAACTGAAATTCAAGAAGGCTTAGAGAAGTGGGTAAATCTAATGGTTGAATCTCAGTCCTCACTGTACCTGATCTATCGGTAGCATGTGGCACAGCTCCCTCCTCTTCGGCACACTTTCCTTGGCTTCCAGAATACCAGTCTCTCTTGAAAGGAATACCACAGGTCATCGCTTCTTGGTTTCCTTGGCCAGCTCCCCTTTTACAGACCTAATAATATCAGAAGGCACCAGGGCACAGTCCTGCACCCTCTTTCTTACCCATAATCACACACACTTTCTTAGTTAGATAATTCATGCTTACAACCTTAAATACCATCATTGATTTACATGCCAAGAACTCCCAAATTTATAACTAGCCCAGGTTTCTCTCTCCTGAAATCCAAAGTCTTATACCAACTTTCACATCTCCACTTAGATATCTAACAGACAGACACCTGAAAGTTAAAATGATCCAAACAGAACTTCCGGTCTTTCCCTCATACCTGCTTCTCACACAACCTTCTCCACCTTCAACCCCATCCCTTTACACGTGCAGGCCCAAACCATGGGCTCACCCCTGATTATTCTCTTGCTTGCACATGCTGTAGAAAGCCCAGGAGGAAATCCCGGAGGCTTTACTTCAAAATACAGGGTCCAGCACAAATAACACTCTTAAGAAAGAGAGAAAGAGAGAGGGACGGAGGGAGAGAAGGAGAAAGGAAAGGTAAGGAAGAGAGAGAGGAAGAAAGGGAGAGAGAAAGGAAAAAGAAATTCACTTGGCAAACTGCCCCACTTGAAGTCTATTCTTAAATGTCTCCTTTTCAATGAGACCTGCTTTTCTTGTCTCCCCGTATTTAAAATTGTAACTAATCCCCTACACCCAATGCTCCAGCCCTCTTTATTTGGCTCTCCCATTTTGCTCCTTACATAGCAATTGTCACTTAGTAGCGTGTAATATAATTTATTCTTTATTATCTGAATCTCCCACTAGAATATAAGTACTAAAAAGGCAAGGGTCTTTTCTCTTTTTTATTCATAGATATATTCCAAGAACTTTTTATAGAAAAACTGGCACATATTAGGCCCTCAATATATATTTTTTACTTAAGTAATGAATCTGCCAATGTTCAGAAAGTCCTCTCTATTAAAAAATGTGTTGCTTGAGTTGGTCATGGTGTTTAATTATTACTCTTCTCCCTTTTTTGGTTATCAGTAGGAGTTGGTTTAGCTACATCATTGTGGTTTAACTTGTTTGTATTTGATTAACCTTACATATCTTGCAAAAATATATATTGAGCAATGATATCTTTGATCCACAATCCAAATCTCCCAATAAATATGCTCTGAGGGCTTTGTATTGAGATGCAAATATGAATTAACTCACCTGTGACTAAAACAGATATATATACAAAGTCCCCACAATTTTGCTTTCAAGGTGAGAGCTATTTTATTAGTGAAACATATACTATGAATTTAGCTTATTTAAGTAACACATTATCAAGGTAAATGCAGTAAAAATTACTAAGGTGTATTTCAGTTTACAGGATAGTTATATGTAAGTTAAAATTATATGCATAGTTTTAAATTCCTCTCATAAATTAAACATGTTACTGCAATAACAAGTAAATCATTACTTTTCAATTTTTTATTTCTCTCTAATTTTTATTATGAAAACTTTTTCAGCAGAAATGTGGGTCTAGTGATTGAGGCACTATAGTTTCCCTCCAGTCTATGTAAACCACGGTCAAAAATATATGAGGACCATTTAACTTGGGGTCACTGAATATGTTTGAATTGTGTATGTTCAGGTGATTAAGAACTCAGTCTCCTTTTCAATGAGACCTGCTTTTCTTGTCTCCCTGTATTTAAAATTGTAACTAATCCCCTACACCCAATGCTCCAGCCCTCTTTATTTGGCTCTCCCATTTTGCTCCTTACATAGCAATTGGACACACTCATTAAAGAATTCCCAGATCACCAACTACTAGTTAGGTGAACTTGGGCAGGTGATATAACTTGTCGACATCTCCATTTCCTCATCTGGAAAATGAGGCCAATGTGAGTAGTGCTTACCTCACAGAGCTATTGAGATGAATAATTGAAACAAAGAAAAACAAGCACCTAACATAGTACCTGGCATGGTACATAATTTGTGCTCAACAAATATTACTTACTATTTAATTATTATTATTATTAACAATATCTACAGAATGAGCCAGAGCACTGACAATGAATCACATCACTTAGAAGAACTGGGATGTTGTCGAGCTACAGAATCCAGGTTATGCCTATAGGGGAAAACGTGCACAGAATATTGGTTTCATAGATTTTAAATGGGAAGACAAAAAAAGCACAAGTTCATTTCAACAATTTTTCCCCCAAGTCAAAATTAATTTTGCTTTGGGCTTTGCAAATCCCTCTTTTAATTGTCTAAACATCTCTAGTTGAGAAAGGAATGAACCACATATGTGAGTTTATTTCCTCTAGAGACAAAAAAAATGTGAAGGTACCAAAATCATTTGCTTTTGCATAATATAAAGACCTAAAAGGGGAAAATAAATCTTCAGAGGTATTACATGCAATCAGTTCACCAGCCATGATGGCCTTAAGATATATATTAATTTTCTAAACTGATAGAAAGAAAATTAGATCTCACTTATTCTACCTTTGATTTTTTTCCTACCTCTTGAAGTTAGAATTTTAAATGGCTACAGAATCAATAAACAGTATACATGTAATGTAGACAAGTGTTTTAAATTTAGCATTTCTTGATTTCGTGAGTACATGATTTCTAAAAACTAATTTTAGGCTAACACGTTCCATTTATTCTATTATGACCACATGATGCTAGTGACAACTTTAGGCTCAGGAGGCACTAACGTCTAGGACAAGAAAAAGGAAGCCACACATTCTTTGATGTTCTTCCCATTAAGAGGTGGAGCCTATGCCCCCTCCCTTTAAAAGTGGGTGGGTTCCATGACAATTTCACATAGAGAACATGGCGGAATGTTTTGGGCTCATTTGAGGACATAAGAGATTGGCAGCTTCCACTCCCTTTCTCTGGGAACACTCCGGCAAAAGTTGTCTGTTTGAAAACCTGAGAGTCTCCTGGATACAATCTGAAACTGCCCCCTGAGTGTGAAAATCAAGACCAGACCAGAGAAAGAGGAAGACCACTCAGGACTGGTAGGTGATAGTTATAACAAACAAGAGAACTTACATAAAAGGCTTGTCTCCAGAGGCCACAGGACAAGTAAAGCTCCTCTCCCATTTGCCAGAATACTAAACATTTATATAGAAACCTTGCCTGGGTTCAGTCGTGTATCCACTCCAGATAATCTCAGATGCACCTCACTCTCTCAAGGCTGCATCTGTAAAAATAGTTCCCACTGTGGGAACAGTGGTCAGAAGGTACATTATAAGGAAGAGGGAGGAGTGAGGAGCCTTCAGGTGGCTGGATGGAGCTCTCAGCTCAATCGGAGGTCACACTCTCTGGACGAGTTCCTCCAACAGAACCCAAGCTCCATCTAAGAGGCCCAACTTAATGGAGGCCACCATGCAGTGAAGAAGCTCAGGAGAGCTATATGGATAGTCCACAAGGAGAGAAAGGCAGACACACAGCCAACCAGCCTTCAGCTATTCCAACCATCCCAGCCCAGGTACCAGATTAAATGAATGAGAACCCTTCAAATGACTCCAGCCTCAACCACCGTCTAACTGCAAGTGTATGAGGAATCCTGAGCAAGAATCACCCATCTGAACCCTGCAACCTCCAGATCTTTGAGAATTTATTATCACACACTACATAACCTAAATGGTAGTAGTTAATTACAAACTAAAATAGGCTTTCTTTCTACACCTGTTTTATGTTTCATATAGAAATGGAGCTAGAATGGGGGTTCCAGTTCTACAAGATTTATTTCAAAATCTCAATCCCATGTTTTCAGGTTAGAATTCAATTCTCGTACTTTCTTTTGAAATAATCACAATAATTTACTTTTTTAATATCCCCTAATTTTTCATGCAGAAATAGCTAAATCTTCCAAGAATAGTTATATCTACCTATTATACCTTGAAAGTATTGTTAAAATATGCTTAATTATTAGTAATGGGCAATGGGTCACATCAAGCGCTTTCTAAATGATAAACGTTCCATATTTCCATATGCAAAATTCTAGAGGACAAAAAATGAACAGTGTCAAGAAGGCTGAGGTGACAAGACACTGGGATGAGGGTTGAACATCAGTGAAATGTTGATCCTTATTAGGAAAATGAAGTTTTTGAGGTTTGACCACAGTTTCCCAGCTCAGTTCTGCCATGACTCATCAAAGAATATACATTTTAATAGTATCAGTAGTTAGTATTAATAGTTAGACTTGTTCAAAACTGAGGTATTGGAAGAACAACAGTGTCAAAAATCTATTCTGAGTGAAGAATTTCACATTCATAGTCCACTTTTCTCATTGAGTACATAAATTAGGAACTTAATCTTTTTTCAAGCAATAGCTATTTATTCATTCATTCAACAAATTGGGTGCTGCCATTTGTCAGGCACTGAGTTAGGTCCTAGCAATAGTAAGATAAAGAAGACAGACTTGGTCACTATCATGGAGCCCATATTCTGACAAAGAAGCAGGCATCACACCGATAGGGTGTTAGGAGCTATCAAGGAGGAAGCACAAGGAGCTATGCAAGCATATAGGAGTGATGTCTAACCCAGCGTGGAAGGTCTGAGAAGGTTTCTCATGCATTATACAACTTGGTCCCAACAAACAGCACCATAATGCCCCAGCTTCTGTATAATTTAAGGCATAAAGAAATAAAGTAGCAGAGGAGGCCAAAATACCATCTTTTTCTTGATAAGGCTTAATTAGAGGACATAACTTATCATGAAAGCTAAAAAGACCTGAATTAAACAAATTAATACACCCAGAACAGGTAGTGCTGGATCAGGTTAAGAAAGGGCAGAGCTGAGCTCAGCAATCCCAGTAATTATTTCCAATTTTACCAAACAAGCCAATCACTTGAGAATGACAACAACAAAAATGCAGAGAGGGGTCAGAAGTGCCACATCAGTAGAATTTCTTCCACATGGAAGAAGCAAACCATCATGACTGAGTCAGAAACAGGAGATTTATTGATACAGGGGAGAGTCATTACCTCTTGTTCTAACCGGTTTCCTCTTGCCCTGCTGTTCTCTTTAACAACAAAAGAAAAACCACTCTTCAAATCACCCCCAGCTTCCTGATGGTTTCTATTAACAGCAAAAACCCATTGCACAAACAGTTCAAAATTTAATACATACCTTTGATGTATAAACTGATTTTTCTGCTAATTCATCAATTAGAGTGAAAATGCAATTTGACCAGATTGGACATTTAAAATGCTTTCTATTATTACCACATGTTTTCCAAGTGCAGAGCTGAGTGTCAAAGGCATGCCACTTAAAATACAGTACATCACTGTAATAAATGCTAAGTGAAAAAGCTGCCAGCAAAACTTTCATGTTGTTTGTTCTCTGCTGAAAAATATAAGAATATTTTCCTTTCTAAAAACTCAAGAAAAAATGATTAATGAAAGGTAAGCATGAGCATTTCCAGATATCTCACATGTTTACCCCCTGCCCTTACACCAAACTTAATATTTTATTTGTCCCTCCTCCAGATAAGTAAATTATTAGCACCAAAATTATGCCATCATGGTGGAACACTGGCACTTGGTAGAGTGGAGAAGTGAAATCACGCATGTAAAAGTGTTTGTAAACTATAAAGCAAAAGTAAATGTGATAAGATTAGCATGGGTTGCCATCTTATAAAGGTGATAGGATCCTTTTACAATAATAAATTAATGAGCAAATTCATCTCTTGAAGAAACTCACAAATGGAAAATGAGGATGATTTTAATATTATTCATTTTTAGAAACTTCCTGGATTTTCATAGTAATTATTTCTTTTTTAAAAAAAGACAGCAAATAGCCCTGGCTGGTGTAGCTCAGTGGATTGAGCGCGGGCTGCGAACCAAAGCATCGCAGGTTCGATTCCCAGTCAGGGCACATGCCTGGGTTGCAGGCCACGACCCCCAGCAACCGCACATTGGTGTTTCTCTCTCTGTCTCTTTCTCCCTCGCTTCCCTCTCTGGGGATAAATAAATAAAATCTTAAAAAAAAAAAAAAACAGCAAATAGTGGTGGTCTAAGTGAAGAGGAGATCCCCAAATCTCCTTAAGCTCCAGGTTATACTGCCTCTGCCCTGCCTCCACCCTCTGTCAGCATGAGTGAGGGGAGACCCTGCGCTTGGGCTCTAGGCAAGTTCTCTCTCCTGCCCTTGACACCACCACCCAACACTCACAGCTGCACCACCCCTCTCCACCTTGAACACCATCAACACTAATTCCATACACCTCCAGATCAGAGAGTCCCAGCTCCCAGCTAATCCCTCATTCCCACATGTTTCTGCACAATGCTTAACCTGACCCATCCACCCCTTGTCAAGCCCCAAATCCTTCCACTGTACTCTCTGGAGCTCTTGATGCACCATCAGTAAAAACCCCTTCTCCTCTTGCTGCTAGGTGGTACAGCCCCGTAGTTCTGTACACCAAGGCTCTGAGGTGCATCACCTGAGTTCAAGGCCCAGCTCTTGCCACTTAATTCTCCTGATACTTGACCTATCTGTACTCTAATTTCCCCATTTAGAAAATAGGGCTAAAAACACTGTCTTCCTCAGAGAGCTTGTTTTAGTGATTTAATTAATTAGTATATAAAGTCATAGAACACTTCTTAGCACAAAATTAGTACTTTTTTCCCCCTCCCTTCACCCTCATACTCCCAATAAGGCCTAGCTCTCTCAGGGACTCTGCTTTCCCTAAACCTCTCCTGAGCTTCTCCCCCACATAGCTCATGCTAATGTAACTGAAGAATGAATGGAAGTATTTCTTGCTCCTCTCTTCCCCTCACAGATCCTATTCTTCCCTCCTCCCAACTCCCCTCTCCAGCTTGGAAGTTCATGCATCAGACTATGCTTCCCATCACCCTTCCTTGTAGCACTCATTTGCAGAATACCAGATCACCTCTCTTGTTCCTTAAGGACTTCAACTCCTGCATCATGGTTACTCTAGATCAAGTGTTATCATACTTTTCGGTGATTGCAATGTCTGTGGGGATGATCCTTTCAATTCCCCAGCTTTTTACCCAACCCCCCACTTCACTTCCAGTGATTTTCTCCTTAACTTTAACTCAACAGCTTGCTCCCTTCGTTATGTCCTACATAGACCTTCCCATTCCCAATAAATTATCTGTCCCCTTCCCTTAATTTCATTGTCTGACCATTGTTTCCTATCTTTCAGCTCACTCCCTTTTCTCCTGATTCCAACAATTATTTGCTTTCCAAATTCTTTCGGTGCATTGATTTGATGACCTATTTGTGCATTCCCCTCATATCCAGACTTCCCTACCCATTGTCAATGTACAGCATGGCCTGTCATTAGAGTCGCTGCCTTCCTTGTGCCCTCATCTCCCTCATGCAGTTTACTCTTTGTGATGCTCACCTGGCAAAACCCAACCCTGTTAAATACAGCTCCCTGACAACTCTGTGCTTTCCTCCACACAGCTGAATATGGCTGGAAAAAAAAAATTCAAAATCAGGCTGACTTATCTCACTTTATATTCCTAATCCCTAATTTAAGCAAGCTCATTTGAGTTTAGTAAACCTACTCTCTCACTTTCCTTACTGCTTTAACCCTCCCACTCTATTCAATAGTTATTTTACATCTTCTCTCTCTTATGACTTTGAATGCCTCCTCCATAATCCTTATTCTCAGCTGGAATGACACTCTCTATTTAAAAAAAAAATAGAAGCGATCAAAAGGTAACGGTTCCATCACCATTATGCGGGACAATTTTCATTTTCCTCTTCAGGTCCAGCCTCCACTCTTTCTACCCTGCTCGATACCTGGGAGGCTGACCTCCATAGATTCAGCTTTGTTGCCCCCTGTGTCATGGTTGATTGAGCCAATAAGAAGACTGAAGAGTTGAGGGTGGGAAGAGTGTCAGATCCAGGGCTTTATTCCCTTAGTTTGCTCCTTTCTAGTCTATGGATTGACAGTTACTGCATGTCTTTTACTGTGGTCCCCAACTCCTGTCATGTGGCCCTTTCCTACAGTTAGAGCCCTGCCAGAGCTCCAATGGGTTCCAATAACAGCCTTTCCACTTTACTTTTCCTTTCCAAGCCTAAGGTGGTAACAGCTCCCAGCTATTGCTCACATGAGGTGATTCACCAGCTCTTGTTAGTTTCTAAAACGTGCCCACTCCTTTGTAAGCAACTACTTGACTGATGTTTCCTCACTTACTCCATTCTAATAATACTCTGTTGGTTTCCTGTCAGAGCCCTCCCGACTTATTCCCGTCTATCTCCATTCATGCCCTTACCTCTCTGCCAGCCCGCCTCTTACAAGGATCACCAGTCTGGCCCTTTTCTACGGTGAATCCCTGCACTTGTCCCCAAACACTTGCACCTAAAGAATATCACTTTAACAATTAATCACTCTCACACATGCTTAACCTTTTTTCTCTCTACTGAATCATATCTATCAGCTTGAAAACAGGCCAAAAGAGCTCCAATCAAAAATCTTCCCATTTCCTCACGTCTCACTCCAGCAGCCTCCCCATTTCTCTGCTCCACCTTGAAGCAAACCCCTCCAAGCTTTATGGTCTCCCATGCCTTTCCTAACATTTCCTAACATTCTTTCCAGATGTCACTCCAATCAAACTTCCTTCTCTAACACTTAGCCAAAACAGCTGTTGTCAAGGTTACCAGTGACCTCCCCAATAGTAAGTTCAACAACCACCTCAGTCATCACCTGACATGACCCATCAGCAGCACTTGGCACATGTGATCACACCCTCCTTCTTAAACTACTTTTTCTTTTGGCTCCAGGACAACATTCTTTCACAAGTCTCTCCTTTCCAAGAGGCTTCACTGATGGCCTGTTATCCGATGTGGCAGAGCCCCAAGACTCAGTTCCCAGATCTCTACATGTGTCTATCCCATCTCATGTCTTTAAATCCTATTTTTTCTCTAGTCCAACCTCCCCTGAAAATTACAAGGTGCCTAATACACCTGTGTAGCCAACAAACTTGAAGATATACTAGTCTCCTCAAGTTTAGTATGTCCAAAATCAAATCACTGGATCCTCTCCACCCACCTCTCAACCTATCTCTCCTCAACCACCTGATCTCAGTAAATGGAAACTCCATCCTGCCAGCTGTTCAGGCATCAGAACCTTCTTTGACTCCTTTCTTTTTCACATCCTACACCCTATCCATCAGCAAATCCCATTAGCTACACCTTCAAAATATATCCAAAATCTTACCACTCCTCACCATCTCCATCATTCCCACCCTTGCCTAATTACTATTTTACAGCCTCCTAACTGGTCCCCCTGCTCAGCTGAGATCTCCCCTGGCATACTCGCTATAATAGAGCAATTTCTCTACTCCTGCTACTCAGCTGTATTTTTGCAAATAACCTTTATCACCCTCTGACATAATCTATATACACATATTTATTTACTATCACCCCTTAAATTCTATGAGAGTAAAGATCTCCATGTTTGCTTATTGCTATATTCCCAGTGCTTGAAAGATTGTGTAGTATACAATAGTCACTCAATACATATTTGTCAAATATTGGTTGAGTAAGTATCAAAATAAGCTACAATAATTTCATGATCTAAATTCATTGTATGACTAAAATGGGACACCTGTATGTCTATGACAGTGTAGCATGTAGGGCCATTATTAAATACTCATGTACTTTTTGATCACTTTAAGCCATTGTAGAATATCAGCCAGTAGATCGTCTTACCTTGCTTCTTCATAGCTTGATATTTAATACATTATTCTATAATAAGCTTGGAAAACCATTTCTTGAAGAAAGCATGCAATGTTTCTTAAGAAAAGAGAAAAACGATCTGTTCCAGATGGGATGAACAGTGAGTGAGAGAGGAGACCAAGGCAGAAGGTGCAGGCTGTGATAGGCCTGTTTGGGAAACAGGGCCATGTTGGAAGCAATGAGAGACAATCTTAGATACAGGGAGACTGACTGTCAAATGATATTCATCAAACAGTTATTAAATGCCTTCTCCATGTAAGATACTGTGTTGGGTGCCAAGACAGAGGCATATTTAAGTGTGAATAAGATAGGTTCCTGTCTCCAGGTATTCATGACCAAAAATAGCAAATAAAACATATGCTTAAATAACTCTAATATAGCGGCTAACCTGAGGAGTTGGAAAGGAAGAGGAGGTGAGAAGAAAGAAAGAGGCTACTGCACGGTAGAATGACTGCTAGAGGAAATGAAGCAGCAGGTGGAACCAAATATATTTCTAAAACTTTAAGCCTAACATTTTGGAAGAATTGTAATTACATGAGCAGAAATAAGAGGGAAAAGTTTGGCAAAGTTGAAGGATCAGTTTGATGAATGAGGACCCATGAATGAGCCATTGTCCAGGGAGTCCCCAACCTGACCTTTTGTAAGACAGATCTGCCTGAGAAACTTCCAAAAAATACTGACTCCTAACTTTCAGCCCACAACTACTTTATCAGAATCTCAAGGAGTGGTGCAGTGTTGACCTATGTGTATTTTGTATAGATGTCCCTGTATGTTTGTGTAATAGATGTGTAACTGTGCATGTATAGATGTGGATTTCTTAGGCAGTCCTTATACAGCCTATCCATGAACCATTAGCTACAATCACTGCTGTTGACAGCTAAAATACATAACTGAAAAGAAGATGAGAGATCATTGCTGAAGAGATTTTAATTCTTTAAAGCAATGATGACCTGATTTGTATTCCCAGGATTGGCACCTCTGAGAATGGAAAAAAATCTAGATGATTTACAGCTTCACAAGAGCAGAGTTAGATTGACATTCAAGGAACAAAAGGAAGGCACCAATAAGCATTCTGAAAAGAGACTAAAAATAGTTTTTAGCAGAAAAAAATAATGAACTGTACCAACTCAGTAAGCAAGAAAGTATTTCTCATGCACACTAAAATAAAATGGAGCCACTTCTCAGGTATACCCATGCCTCGCATGCATTTTGGGTAATTTGAAACTTAGTGATGTAGTGAGGCAGAGTAATTATTCATATCCTTCTCTAAATATTTTTAAAAAGAGAATGGCTGTCTTAAAATAATGAATACTGAACTGAATGTTGCAGAACAGATGCAGTGGCCAATACAGGTCTTGCTAATTAACTCAGTACAGTACTCATTAAAGATGAACAGCTCATGAAGTTAAAACATAATTGTGTTCTGATTTTAAATGTATAATTAATATAAAAGAGAATGTATTATTAAAAGAAAATAATTTGTTAATGCAATGGTTAGTCTGTGGCCTACTTGGGAAAAAGTATAGCTTTAACTTTAACCATAAACAACCTATTTTTTTTTATTTAAGTGTTTAACCAACATTTACATGGTACTTAACTATTATGCCAGAAACACTTCGGAGCATATTACAAATTTTTACTTATTTAATGCTCTTAGCAAACATTAAGATATATACCAACTACTTCAGGTAGGAAACAGGTACCACAAAGCTAAGAAGGTTGCCCAAAGGCCACAACTAAAAAGGATTCAAGCCCAGACCATCCAACCCCAGGGGCCATGTTAAGGCAAAATAGTTAACGTAACAATGGGAATGTTTTTATTAATTTTAACTAAATTTAGTTTTTATCTGAAAGTGGACAATAGCAGCTAGTTTGTGATATTTCACCACTATGGCTAATGAATATATTGAAAGAAAGATATTTGGAAGGTGAGAGAGCTGAAGTAACCAGAGTTACTCATACTTCTGATGTTCAGGTGCCTCTTATCTTAGAATGGGTTTCCCACAAAGATGCTGAGACAAGAATGTGAGAGCATGTAGTTTGTTTGAAAAGTGATCCCAGTGAGGGGAGAAATAGGTACATGAGCCTGAAAAGGGAAGGAAGTTGATATAGCACATTTTTGAGCAGGTGACTGCCCTGGGCAAAGGCAGAATAATCCTAGTGGGGAATTCTGCCAAGTTATGTGGAATACACACCTCCTAGGCTTGTGGGAGTGGGGGTAATTATCCACCAGCTTCTGCCTGTCAGGGGACTGTTAATATCTGACACTTCTGCAGCAGCCAGAGAAAGCCCTTGGGCAAAGACTACCAGGGGTTTTCAGTTGCAAACCACGGGTCAGCAGTCACACCCATGCCAAGGGCTCAGGGGATGCAGGCAGGGCATCAACAGCATCTCTTCCAGGTCTGGATGTGCCTCTAACTTCAAAAAAATAAACAATTTCCCATGAAGAGGGCTATAGTTGTATCAAATTATAGTTTTCTTAAAGTTAATACTACTTTTTATTTGTTTACATCATACAACCTCAGATGGCAAAGCCATCTTGAAAACATATTTGTATAGGCAAGCACACAGTATTCCAGACATTATACTGCAGTAGTAAAATTTCACCAAGGTTATGATAAAGATAACAGTAAAGTGAAGTTCTGTAAAATTTTTCAGTGCAGTTTACATAGAGTAAAATGTGAGTAGTAACATATTAAACCCAGTTGTGTTGAGTATGTGGTCTAGGACAAGTGGTTTATCCTCTCTCACCTATGTCATTATGTGAAAAATAGAAATGATATTTGCTTCACGAAGTTTGTAGTAGGTGCATATTGTTTGTCTTTGAAGTATTTCTTTCTCTGAAAAAAAAAAAATCCTCCCTTCTATATGCCTGTGGAGGGGCTGTCCACTATAACAGCAGGCCACCTCCCCACCCACCCCACTGTAACAGGGGTAGGCAAGTGACCCAAGCGAGGCCAACCAGAATTTTTCCTAAGGTTAAAACAATAACAACTCTGGAAAAAAGAATTCCTCATCCACTGTTTTGTTGAAACAGCAGAAAGTCAGAAGAAGCCAACTAAGCAGATTTGCAGAGAGAGCCCCACTGCAACCAAACCAAGGCAATCGAGGCAACAGTTAGAGGCAGA
The DNA here is from genome assembly GCA_004024845.1 of Tonatia bakeri. Lineage (NCBI taxonomy): Eukaryota > Metazoa > Chordata > Mammalia > Chiroptera > Phyllostomidae > Tonatia > Tonatia bakeri. The sequence goes on from PVIA01003304.1 coordinate 122,137, forward strand.
GAACCAGAGCCCCGACACCGTGTTTGAAGCCCCAAATTGTCATGGCTGCAGTGCACTCTGTCTCATAAAATTCCCTTCAAATTCCTTGTTATGTAAGCTGGTTTAAGTTTGCTCTCATACCAAACAAGGCCCACTCTGGGCTGCCCTAGCACTTATTATTAAAGTCTTGCAGCCCAGTTTTTGACACATAATAGGTTCTTGCTAAACACCCCTAGCACTTCTAATAGTTTACCAATTCCTGCCACTGACTTAGAGTTTTAATCCTCCTGTTCCCCTTCCCATAATAATTTCTGACTTACTGGGGAATCACATGAATTCACAACGATAGCCCCAAAGAAGGTGTATGTCCCCCAACTAGATGGATCAAATCTTATGTTTAATGTGACAATTTTTAAACACTTTCATAAGTAATTAAATTAATTTGACATAAAAGTTTGTGTGTGTGTGGTAAGATAGAAAAAGAAAAAAATAAGTAAATCCTTATCTTCTGAAATAAGCTATGGACATTGCCCAAATTAATAACATAATATAGAAGTCATAAAATCAAAGTAGTTATTGCTATGGGAAAAAGTAATGCACATAATTTTACATATCTTTTTTATCCTCACCTGAGGATATGCTCACTGATTTTAGAGAAAGGGAGAGGAAAGGAGAGAGAGAAGGAAAGAAACATCGGTGTGAGAGAGAGACATCAGTCAGTTGTCTTTCACACTTGCCCTGACCAGGGACCCACCAGGAGACCAGGGACCCAGCCTGCAACTCAGGCATGTGCCCTTACTAAGAATCGAACCCAAAATCCTTTAGTTTTCTGAAACAATGCTCAAACCAACTGAGCCACACTGGCCAGGCCAATTTTACTTATCATAAAAGAGATAAAAATGGTTGTATCTGGTAAAATTGTAGTGGTAGAAGTGGGCATAAGAAAAACTATTCATCTTAACAAATATCATATAGCCAACAGATTCTTTAACTTATGTATGTGTATAACTTTGATAAAAATAAAAACTTATAACAAAAGAAAATTCAACAGGTTACCAGGAGACTCACTTTCAAGCTCTGTTAATACTTTGCTATTGCCTTCACTCACAGTGCCTCGAAAACACATTTCATTTTTCACTCCCTTTCTCTACTCATTCATCTCCCCATGACGTCGCATCAATACATGTCTTACTCCAAAGGCAACGTGGCGGTTGTAGAAGCATGCGCTATAATGTGCCACACACACCACTACTTCCCTGTGACACAAGAAAAGAGCTGTAAAAGATATCAAAATCCCCCCAAAACAATAAGCGTTTAAGCAGAAATATTTTTTCTCATACATTTTTTCATTAAACATGTGTTATAACTAAACATTATCATACATTCTTGTAGATATTTGATAGTTGAATATTAAGTTTGCTAAATAGTTTCGTGATAGAAAAGGTTACAACACTCGTTTGACATACAAATGTCAGAATCACTGAGTAGCTGTGACTTTGAACAAACTACTCGAGTGTTCTGGAACTTAATGAGCTGGTATATAAAAAGGAAGAGATGCCTAGGTAGTTTAAATAAAGTCTTAATTTCTCTTGCAGCAAGAACTTTCCAGTTATTTAGAAATTAGTTGCTGTTTCCAAGAAAGCAGTTCTGCTTTCTGCTAACAAAAATAGAAATTTTAGTGCTCTAATAATGAAACTAATATTAATCAGAATGTCACAGCTGGCTTCCAGAAGTTCAAAGCTTCTCACTATCACTCCATCATCACTTCCTACCCGCTTCTTTCTCAAAAGTCAGAATCAAGTTAAGAAACGATGCCCCACCAAAGAGGAGTATCAGCCTTATTCGAGTGGATTCTGAAGCATTGTTATGTTTTCTAAATGGTACAAATAGAGATCCAGATGCTACACAGGATTATGATCTCTCCTCTTTCTCCTCTCTCTTCTTGGTCTTGCCCCCACACAGCTGCAGCAGCCAGCACCCCAAGGCTGCCTTAGACGTGGTCATCCTAGGGTCTGGGGCTGAGAATCTGCGGAGCCTGTGGCCTGGGCAACAGCATGAGGCGCCGGAAGCCGATGTGCTCTCTCTTGCCAGCCGCCTGTCTGATTTCATTTCCTCTGCTGTTGGCCATGATGGCTGTTTGTCCTAAAGGGGCTGTAAATGCTGACATGTGGTGTTAGGTTAAAAGAGAAAGAGACTAGCCCTGGCTGGCGTAGCTCAGTGGATTGAGCGCGGGCTGCGAACCAGGCATCGCAGGTTCGATTCCCAGTCAGGGCACATGCCTAGGTTGCAGGCCATGTCCCCCAGCAACCGCACATTGATGTTTCTATCTCTCTTTCTCCCTCCCTCTCCCTTCCCTCTCTAAAAATAAATAAATAAAATCTTTAAAAAAAAAAAAGAGAAAGAGACTACTGGGACCTCAGAATACAAAGCTAGTAAAGGGCAGATCCTGGATTCAAACCCCCATCTTTGTGACTCGAGAGTCCTGTTATTCCCTTTATACTCCAAGTGTTCTAAAGTAATACAGAGAAAATAGTATGCAATCCCAATGGTTTCCTCACAGTTAAGTAAAGTTAGCACAGTCTTCTGGATTATTCTACCCTGTGTATCTAACATAATATTCATGAAGATTTTAATAATACATGCAGAGCCTCCATTGGAAACAGCAGTAATAACCTTTCAATAATTCATTGAGGAAAAAGTAGGTGAGGAGAAAATAAATTTTGTTTTAACACATTTAATAATGACTTAAAATGGTAAAAAGTATGAGAGAAGCATGAAAAATAGATGTGCTATTGTTCAAATGACTAATATTTTTTGGAGAGTGAAAAATCTACATATGAAAGTAAAGAGATTTTTTTGTTTCAGGATGAGATTTTTATTTTTGCCATGTAACTCCAAAATAGTATACTGAAATAAAATATGATAGACATTTACATACACACCATGCAATATTTTATACAGCACCAGTGAATGCTACAGAAATAGGTGCTGATATGAATAATTTATAAGAAGGAAATTATATATTATTTCAGGAACATTAATCTACAATTACTTCAACCTCATTCAAGTGCTGAAATTCTTCAGAATGAATTCGGATGACAGTATGGTGGCAGCAGCCTGACCAACAATATATGGATCAAAGAGAAAACAAGGAATCTGTGTTTTGCTATAAGAAACACTGAACTATTTTAGATAATTCCTACCAAGGACTGACATCAGACCTTGTTAAAATTATTCAAGGCTTCCTCAGCTACATTCAAGTAACATCATTTAAATGGATGGTGATCACTGTGATCACAGTCCGATCAACCTACTAACTAGCAGACAGCGAGTACTCAGCCATAGGAAAACTTGCCTGCTAAGTCCAAAAAAAAAAAAGCCAGAAAGATTCACAGAATTTATCTGCCATTAGCAGCATTCATGCTGCATGAAGAGGATTTGGCAATTACTAATTGAGATGTTGTATCACTGCTCAGATTTTATCCCATCAATCTGAAGATATACAGTAACCAAGACCAGAACTTTAATCTGTCTTTAAAAATAAAAATAAAACGATAGGACTGTAGATACTGTCATGCATGCTGTCAATCCACCAGTGATAAAGTAGGAAGAGTTTAAAACTACTGCTGATTTATTTAAATATCTCCCAAGCAATGACATAGGTTAATGCATTTTTAAAAGCTACGTCCTTGGCTAACATCGTGATAGTATGGTACACCCTGATTTTATACCTGCAGTTCCATGTCATAATGAGTTGGGTCAAGGAGAATCAAATATGAGGGCAAAGGAATCAATCAGAGTTTCCTTTTCAATTCCTGTCCTAGGTGGGTCTTTAGGATAATAAGTTGGCAGTTCATTCCTAATTGAAAGCTTGACTTTGTATAATATTGATTCTATTAATAATTTCCAACAACATATTTATAAATTCATTGCCATTCTTACCTAATTCTCCATTAATTTATAAATTAGAAGATATGAAGGAATGATTACCTATTTCCTGAAGTCACTAACCCCAACCCCGAGATTGCCTAGATCTCACCATACCATGGTTATAAATATAGTCACAATAATAATGACATTAATCGCACAGGGTCTTTCTCCCATCTGTACAATGCAGTATTGTATGTCCTTGAAGAACTCTCTGTAAGAGTGTCTGGTGGTTTCCAGAAGGTATCTCACAAAGGCTTACCACTCATCTCCTTATACCCTTCTCCTCTGGACCCCTTCATTAATGGAAACGGTCCAGAAAGCCATGAGTGGTGCGTTACCACTGCTCCATGTTTTAAAAAGTGGCCATCATGTTAGCATCATCAGCACTGAAAAGACGTATAGTTCTGAACCAACCTGTGGAAAAGGGGCCACTCAAGAGGCTGAAATGATTTGTTCTAATTACTAAGGTGAAATTGAGGTGCCACTATGTAATGAGGGCAGAGAGGATGATGTTCAGAACCAAGGGGATTCCCTAGGTTGCCTCAATATTCCTTTGATCAATGCTAGTTTAAATAACCAGGAACCTATCTTCAATATAATGAAGAAATGATTGACAATTTCAATTAGGCAACCTGCTGATAAAACTCTGTTCAATATGTATGTAAGCTAGGTTGCCTGTCTTTACCATAAGATCCTTGGAGGAACCAGGTATGATAATATTTAGCCTATTCTAAACATTGTCTAATTTGCTTCTTACCAATAGAACAAGGTAAATTAGAAAAGCTTTGTGCTTTCCTGAATTTGACCTACTGAAAAGGTCACATTAATTGTTATCACCTTTATATACCTTACACAGTAACTTGATGAAAATTAACAAGTTTTCCAAGTAATTAGGGGGCTTGCCCTAAAGATAAGGACAAATGTGTATTTCCTTTCCTTTGAGACCCCAGAGCAACTCCTCACGTATTCCTCCTTCAGAATAACAAGAACGTCTCCTTTTTGATCAACCCAGATGAGCTCTTTCTTCATGAAATAGACTAGTTACTTTGAAATGCATGATGAAGGATGTCTTCTTGCTCTGTCCCTATGCCCTCCTCATGCTTCCTTGATGCCATGCCTATGCCTATGGAATGAGGTAAGACCTGCCAGGCTAGTCTTTCTCCTCAAAGTCTGCACTTCATTTTTTAAAGCAACCCCCTAAAGAATTTTATGTTCTATTCTAATTTTCTTTTAAGGACTTACAAAAGCTTAATAAAGATATGTGCCCATTCTGTGCATCTGCCCCTGTGTCACACACACTGTACATGTAGAGCTAAGTCTGTGGGCTCAGCAATGTGCAAGGGTCTGTGGATTGACTCTGAGGAATCATGAGGGCCAACCCCAGCTCTAAAAGTCACCATGATACAATTGGGAAAACAAGATGCATGTTTAGGAAACCATGGAAAATTAAGCTACTCAATTGAATAGCAGAAGGAAAACTGGTCAGTGTCTTAAATGTTTTCTTGAAGAGTGTAACTGGAAACAAAGTTTTGAGTGCCAGTGGTTTATTTAAGCAGTAATGCTAGGGAACACACTAGGTAAATAAGGAAGTAATAACTGAAAGGCATTATCAATGCTTACCATTGTGGGCAAATGACTTGCTCTTTCCTGCTTGGAAATTCTGGGAGACATCAAAAACTGAACAAATATGAGCTCACTCAGGTGCCCATCCATCTTTGGCTAAGGGAGTGGAAGGTGTTAATTGCCCCCAATACATGCACACAGACTTACAACCTACCTAGTACAGAGGTGAGAAGAAACCCTTGGACAGAGGGTTGCAGGTACTTGCAGGAGGATGCCATCATCAGGAACTGAAAAGGCAAAGGCCAGGGGGATACAGGCAGGGCTGACACTGCCAGTTAGTAAAGACTTTGTAAGAGGTGGCATTTGAAATGCCCTTAAAGAGTATACAGTACTATTGGAGGATTATATACTGCAAGTTAGTAGACAAGAACAGAGTTTCCAAAAACATGCAAAGGAAAGGGAATGCTTGTGAACATGCTGAGGAGGGAAATGGCAGAAGGTGACAATGAGGATCTCAATAAATGGCCTCTCCATGTAGTCTGTCACTTAAGAAGAAATATATTACTTTTATCCTAGAATCTTTGTATTTGCAAGCATTAATCACCTCATTGTACACAGATCTGCTGAAACTCTCACTGGAAAATGAACAGCTCTTGATTCAGGAAAAAAAGAGCAGATAATTTAGGAAGTTAGAGGAAAATACTAAAATACTAAATAAAATTAATGTGCTAGAAAGTAAAAACTTGAGGAAAGGCTAACATTTAACAATTTAAATATATAGCAAAGGAATAAATAGCATTGACCTTTAAGTCAAATTCCTACCAAGGACAAGACACAAAAATCTTAATCCAAGGATACATTTGCTAGGTGTCTCAGACAATGACCTTCAAAGGGGCTTGTACATGAGGATCATCTGTGACATTTGTTTTAAAAACACAGATGCCTGAGCCAAATATCCAGATTTAGAATCTCCTGGGGTAGATTCTAAGTACCTGTATTTTTAGATCCATAGATAATCTTAATATACACCTTGGGTCACAAACTACTGGTAGCAAAAAGAATGAACTATGAGTCCTGTATTGATGTAATTGGACTCTGGAGAGTGGCTGAGAAAAAAGGGGAAGATGGGACTACAGCTAGAAATGACCTCTGGCCACTAAAAAATAAAATAAAATAATAGAAGAGAAAGAAAAGAATGTGGCAACACGAAAAGGAAAGAAGACTCCCACCCCACTCCCATGATTCCTCAAGGGAGCTTGGCATGAGGTCTGCTAGTTCTGTACTGCAAGCCTGACTCTATGAGCCTAAATAAACAGTCAGATTAGAAATGCCCCATAGAATCCAAGAAAGTGAGGCCAAATACAGCATAAATGTTAAAGCAGGTCAGAAAAGCTTCGTGAGAGAACGTCCCACTTTTTTTCAGCCATCCTGAGTAAAAGAAATATAATCAGAAAGCAGCCACCTGGTGGTATGCAGGATGGAGGAGGATTTATCATCTTCATGTACCAGCCACTGATCGAATGTTGAATACTGAAAGCTTTTTTGATTAAATTTGTTATCATAATTTTGTGCAGTAGTACTCATAAGAAATGTGTTTAGGGAAGAGCTCCACTTGATTTAGTGAGCTCTAGCTATAAAGCTAATGCTAAATAAAGAAGATTTATAAAAATCCTAATCCTTTAGGCCAACACTGCTGTGCAGTGGCAACATTTATATGATCCAAGAATATATGTGGTGGTTATATGGAAAAGGGTAATCTAGAGACTTTCTGTTCCCCTCTGCAAAACAACAGAATACAATCTTGTGATGAAAACCTAGATGGTTTTAATGTAATTACGCACAGGTTATGAGGTATTAAACACCAAAATAAATTAAAAGTGATAATATGGAGATATCTACAATTCTCTCTTTGGATTTTTGCAAATGATTTATAGATCTATTCCAGCCTCATGATTCTCCAAACATTGAGTAATAAAAAGTACAAAAGGGTATCCAATTTTACACAACTATTTATTGAGCTTGTCCTAAGTATTAGCATTGTGTTAGATATTTGGGAAGGGGGAGATATAAATGTGGCAAAGCACTTGACCTTTGTCCTCAGTGACCTTCTATTCTAATAAAGATGAGTGCAATGCTTCATACACACTAGCAACAAATGAAAAAATAAGGTATATTATGTTTCTTCCATTCTAAGATATAGCTAATTATTGCTCATATCAATTTCTTAGGAGCTACCATTTGCTCTTCAACATCTGGTTCACATTTAGAATTGTTCACCTCACACAATAGGCATTACCTGGAACTTTACTATCTTTCTGGCTCCTTAGGTAGACTATAAGCCTCCATGGACAAATACTCCTCAACTTATGATGGAGTTACATCCCAATAAACCCACCATAGGCTGAAAATATTGGAAGTCAAATATGCATTTAATACACCTAACCTACGAAACATCATAGTTTAAACTAGTCTACCTCAAACATGCTCAGAATACTTGCATTAGCTTACAGCTGGGCAATTATCTTTAGTTACATCTCAAGTAATTGCCTTCCTCTTCTCACCAGAAACAGGAAACAGAGATGGGTGTTTTGTAGACATGATGGGTTTATGCAAAAACACAAAACACAATATATAAAAAAAAAAAAAAAAAGCTGGCCACACAGTACACTGGTAGGGGTGTCCAACAAACGGCCCGCAGGCCACGTGCAGCCCAGGATGGCTATGAATGTAGCCCAATGCAAAGTTGTAAATTTACTTAAAACCTTGCTTTTGCTCATCAGTGTTCACTAGTGTTTGTGTATTTAATGTGTGATCCAAGGAAACTCTTCTTCCAGTGTGGCCCAGACATGACAAAAGGTTGGACGTACACACCCCTGCAAGAGTATCGGTTGCTTACCCTTGTGTTGCTGCCTCTGCCCATCCTCATGAGAGTATGGTACTGTGTATCACTAGCCAAGATAAAGATAAAAATTCATCACTTGAAGTATGTTTCTACTGAATGCATAACACTCTCAAACCACCATGAAGTCAAAAAGTTGTAAGTTGAACCATTATGAAATGGGGAATGTCTGAAATGGTATTTCTCACTAATGGTTCTAAAACTTTGCTGCAAATGAGACTCACCTAGAGAGAATCCAAAATGTACATACTCGGGACACACCCCAGTGAAACCAGAACCTCTGAGAGCCAGAAGGGGGTGGGAGGAGGGAACCACTCATTCGGAAAACTGGATATCCAATGCAGAAGAATGAAACTGGACCTTCTATATTACACCATAGACAAAAATCAACTACTCAAAATGGATTCAAGACTTAAACATAAGGTTTGAAACAGTGAAGCTCCTAGAGAAAACATAGAAATAAAGTTTATTGACATTGGACTTGGCAATAATTTATTGTTTGGACTTGACACCCCAAGCAAAGGCAACAAAAGCAAAAAATAAACAAGCAGGACAACATCAAACTAAAAAGCTTCTGCACAGCAAGGGAAACACAGCAAAATGAAAGGCAGTTTGTGGAAATGGAGAAGATATTTGCAAACCACACATCCAACCAGAAGTTAATGTCCAACATATACAAGAAACTCATACAATAGGGCTTAGAACTTCTCAGTAAAGATGAACTGAAGCTAAATTACAGAGGTGCACTCATCTATAACACCAACAAACTGAACAACAAACAATAGAAACCAGCCTTCCCCCAAAAAAATTCACTAGCAGAAATCAAAAAAAGAAAGGGTCACCATTTAATAGCACAAAATTCAAAGGTGGTAATAGCTGCAAGATGCATTTAATGAACAATCTAAGTATGAATCTGAAGGGTGGTGTGGATGTTCAACAAAATAATCAGGAGACCAAAACCTAGTTCTTCTATAGATGGTTCTTTCCATTTCTCAAATTCCAAAATCTTAAGCCATAAAAAATAGTTAAAACACAATAACAAACCCTGGAAATCCAGTTCAAGAAAAATAAGTAAGTAGATGTGTGGATCAAAAAATAATCAAGAAGAATTTATTAGTACTATATCTGAATAAACAGAAATTCTGGTCAGGCTGGAGTCACACCAATTGTGGGGGGGTGCTCCACCCACAGGGCCCCCCTCCCCTGGCCACCACAGAAGAGAATAAGTCTACCAAGACAAGATCTGCTTGGGAAGGAAAGGAGGCTGATCTCTCAAAGGAGAACAGCCAAGAGCCTTTTTTTCAATGGGTTTTTATTGGGTTCATTTGCACAGGAATACAGGTAAAGCTCATTAATCATTGTCAGGCAGTAAGGATCAAACAATAGATAACAAAGATCTCTGAGGGCCTATTTTGAGTCAGGATTAGATAGCTAAAGAACAATAAAACTTTTGAGGAACAAACTCACTTTTTGTTTGGACCCTTATTTAATTGAGAGAGTTCTAAACAAAGCAGGTTTCACAAGATTTTACATATTCTTTCTTAGGCCTGATTGCCCTAGGGAACCCGCCCTTTCCAGCACAGGTCGGTACTCACCACCAGCATTGTTTCAAGCTTAAGGCATTTTCTCAGGCTTAAATCAGGCAGAGGAAGTAAGGCAGCCAAGAGATTAGGAGACTTCTCATAGACAGAATGAGGACTCAGATTTGTCAAAGCTGAGGGGCAAGAGTCCATCACCTGCTTTCTTCATAGCCCCCAAGTCCTTCCCTGGGGCCTCCACATGATCATGCCTGTCTTAAGTCATTCCCCCCTTGAGGAATCGTACCCATGATTGGCTAACAGATCAAGCATTGAGGGCCAGACAGGGTGAAGTAAAAGGAGAAGAAGCGGTGCCCACGCCAGGGAGATAAGCTTTGCCTCCTTAGTGGCTTCTGGTCCCAAAGTGGCTCACTCAGCCTTAGCCATGGAGGGTTACAGCTTCTGAAACCAGGTAGGGCAGTTCCCAACAACCAATCACCATTAGAATCATATTAACAGACTAGAGACTAGATGAATCAAATTAAATAACCTGGTAAATTACTCAGAATTAATAGGCTATTAAAAATGTCACTTTCAAGGGTGTATACAGTTGCCCCTCCTCAAGTTTTGCATCTTCAAATATGACTAACCATGAATCTAAAAACTCACATGTTTTCAATCCATAGTTGGGAATTTGAGGGTGTGGAGAGTCAGCTGTGTGCAACATTCTACGCCATTTTATTATTTTATTGTATTTATTTATTTTTAGAGAGGGGAAGGGAGGGAGAAAGAGAAAGAGAGAAACATCATTGTGTGGTTGCCTCTCGTGTGCCCCCTACTGGGGACCTGTCCCACAACCCAGGCATGTGCCCTAGACTGGAAATCAAACCAACGACTCTTCAGTTCACAGGTCAGCACTCAGTTCTCTGAGTTATACCAGCTAGGGCTGTTCTATGTCATTTTATATAAAGAACTTGAGCATCCACAGATTTTGGAATTCACAAGGGTCCTGAAACCAACCCTCCACAATCACAAAAGATGACTGTAGTTAAATTTTTGGAGATTCAAAAGTTATACATGCATTGACTGCATAGAGGTTGATGCCCCTTACCCCAGCATTGTTCAAGGATCAGGATTAGCTGTGTTTCTTACTGAGACCTTAGTAAAAAATACTAAACAATAAGGAGTCTTTAGAACATTTCTGTACTTTTAGCATTCCTGCATGTTCATCATACACAGAGTCTGAAGAAAGAATGAGCATGGTTTTCTTCTGAAGATTAAGCAAGGTAAAGGTCCATGTTCAGAGTTTTAAGAGGGAAGGACTGCCTCCTTAGCAGTGGTCCTCAAAAGAGGGTAATTTCCCCCCCTAAGACATTTATTAATGTCTCAAGACATTTTTGTTTGTCACAAACAAGGGTGGAGAGAGGAGCAGAGTGGGACTCATATAGAGGGTAGAGGCCAGAGATGCTGATGAAAATCATAAAATTCATGGGACAGCCCCTCCCCACCACCACACCCTGGTAAAGAACTGTCTGGCCCAAAATGTCAACAGTGCCATCATTGAAAAATCTTATGTAACAGTTTGACCTACGAGCCCAAGAAGTGGACCAAAAGAAATATGGAGATTCAGAGTTATTAAAAAAAAAAAAAAAAAACAGTTCTTATCACTAAAGTGGAGGGGGAGCATACTATTGGCAGAAAGCCCAAAAGAATAAAAGGGCAAGACTGCACCTGCTTCCATTCCTTCAACCCCCACACTCTACCCACGCTCTTTCCCATATGTCCCCAAAGGCGCTCCAGATCCTGAAGAGAGAGGTGCACAGAAGCCAGATGGCCTTGCCTCTCACCCTCTGCTTTGTCCACTCCTCTCTGGGCTCTTTGATTCAATGCAAATAATCCTAATTACCATTGCTATTTTCAGCTTGAGGACAGATAATCTTTAATTAATAGGGCATTCTCAGCACAGAGCAAGGGAGGGAGGGAGGGAGGGAAGGAAGGAAGGAAGGAAGGAAGGAAGGAAGGAAGGAAGGAAGGAAGGAAGGAAGGAAGGAAGGAAGGGAGAGGAGGGAGAAAGGAAAGAAGGGAGAAAAGGAGGGAGAGAGGGAGGGAGGGTGGGGGAAAAGGAAGAAAAGAGGGAGGGATGGAGGGAAGGAAAAAAGGGAGGGAGGGAGGGAGGGAGGGAGGGAGGAACTTGAAAAAAACACCCCAACTTTAAGTTCTTAGCAGTGAGTGCTTCAATTTCATGTCAGGGAGTCTGAACTTGGCCTGAAGGGAAAAAGCAACAGAGCATGCCATCAAAATAACTAGGTCAATTTTCAGCTTCTTCTTGGAAGGCTTTCTGCTCCTTCTCTCTCCACCCTGCTGGGCCCTCAGCCTATTTGTGCCAGCCACCTTGATTTTAAATAACTGGCTCTCTCAGCCTACATCTCAAAGTCCAAAGGCCCCTGGGATTGAACAAATTGCCCACCCACTTTGAACCAAAGAATACAGTCCTGCTCCTTCCATTTGGGCATCTGGAATTAGTGACACCTACCGTGTGCAAGCACTAAACCACCTGGCAGAGAATGAAATGTTATGTGATACCTGCTGGCATTCTGGGTTTGGTCCATGGGCTCCACCAGAGCATGCCGTTGGACCCCAGGAACTGCCACATTTTATGCTGTACCTAGGGACATAGTTTCAGGCTCATGTCAGTGGAAAAAGACATGATTTATCAGGCTTATAAAAAAAAGCAAACAATAAAACCAAAAATAAGTGAAAATACCAGGTCTGAGGAATCCAAAAGCCCTAAACAAATGAAAGAAAAAAGATGTCAGAAAAGATTTTTTTTCAACCACGCATTCCCAGAAAATGGCATCCAGCTTTTAGATAAAACTGCATTATGAATAAAAATATTTAATATAGATGTTCTCATAGTTCTTCCACTATTTGTTTTCAGATCTCTTTCTACCTGTAAACACTAACCTGTCCTAGAGATAGAGTCTGTTTTATCCATCTTACATACCCCAGATGCAGCAGAATGCCACATACATAGCTGGTACTTGACAATTTGGTTAATTCCTCAACATTTTCTTGCATTGTTTTCTACGTCTGCCCTCAACTATTCTCCCAAAGACACCTGTCTCTCATTGGTCAGCACTCTCTGCTGTGAGATTTGTGTCCTAACAAATAAAAACTCACCTTCACTTTTAACTACGGTTTTTTGAAGGCAATACCCACCTTTTATTATCTCACTCATCAGTTGTCATTACAAGTCGCTCGATTCAGCTCTTTCTACCATAGTGCCCTGCATAGGCAGATGCTTATAAACACTTGATAAACAAGTCCTGGCTTTATTAAAGAGACAACCCCCTCCCAATATGAAAGAAGGAAGTTCTTAGTCATTTCTTTGTGTTGTATTTACACGTCAAACAAGTACATGGTGATTCCCATGCAAATTCTTTTCAAGGAGAAAAATAAATATGGAAAAATAAGGGATAAAATCATACTGAAAATAATGTCCCCAATATCAACAACAACTTCCCAAAACATATTTCTGGAACATAGTAAAATAAATAAGTATTTACTCCTAGCTGAAGGGTTTGGGTTTGAATTTCTTATCATAGAAAAAAAAAAGAGTTCTAACCTCACTTGCAGTCTGTCAGGGATAACTTCTTGAATAAGAGGTTTTAGAGTTTCTTGGTTAGAAGTGAAAGTTTGGCAAAAATTTAATGGTATTTTAAAGGCCTAGAGGATAAGACAATGGCAGGCAATCGAGCTGAGTCATTGAAAAAAGTAACAAGGGCTCGATGGAGCAGTGAGTAGACAGAACAGGGGCAAAGTCAGGCAGAAGGAACCTGGAGCATCCTGAGCAATGCCCGCAAAATGGGAAAGTAAGGTGAGGTGGTCTCCAGCATTCTCTCATTTCACAAACATGTGGACACACCGCTACCAGCTTTTGCTCTATGCTCTTCTACTAGGACATGCGTTTCCCTTCTCCGTTCCCAAAACATTTGTCACAAAATACTAGAGTAGAATATGACCATGACTTAAGACAACAATCTTTTCAGAGTAAAGCTGAAGTTCTCAGAATATGAGAAGTTATCAGAAAATTGCAACTAGAAACTTACACTGAAAGCTTTTAGGCCAAATTTTTAAAAGATACATAATTCTGTTGGGGAAAAAAATTATAGAAGTGATAAAGGCATCATTTTACTCAAGACAGCTCTATCTAATGGAATCTTTAATGACTATATGGTACTAAGTAATAACAAAGGGAAATAGAACCCACATTTATTGACTTGTGAGCTCTCCAAATCATTACTGTCTTCTATTATTATGCTTACTTCGTAGGCATATTAGTTTGTGGTAAGTATATCTGGAGGAAAATGTGCCAGTCATTTTTCTGGAAGTTTTATGAGAATATTTCATCTTCCTGAGATAAATATTACCTTCTCTAGTTTACAACAGAAGAAAGGAAAACTCAGAAAAATTAAATTTCTCAAAGTATGTGGCAGCAACAGGATTTGAGTCTGATTCTGATTCTTATAAGTCCAAACTCATATGTAATACTAAGTCAGTAGGTCCCAGATTTTGAAATCCCACAGACCAATAAAATTTCAAAAATATTTTGAAGATCAACATAAGATTGTCAACTTTTCATTTTTCTAAGTAAGGACCTTAAACACACACACACACCTGTCACCATCATTTTAACCCCAAAAGAATGAATAAGCTTAGTTTTATAAATAACTTGCTATTATACATCATTGCTTTTATGACATTGCCTCCCATGGGGAAGTGTTAATCAGATGGTAAACACATCAGCTCAGCACTGAACTTCTGAAGACTTGCACTTGGGAGTCACTGCAGAAAACCAGCAAGCCTATTAATGGTACCACAGTAACAGAGTCCTTCCTCCTAGCAGTCCGTTGGATCTGCCACTGAAAACCTAAAAGCTATCAGGCCCGGCTTTGTTGACTTCTAGGCACCCACCTGGGTCAAGATGACCAGGAGAATATAGGGAAAATGTAAGTCTGTGTGGAGGAGGGGAACATAACTTTAAACCAACATGACTGGGTATTTGTGGCAACTTTCAAGAGCAGCTACTACTGTCTGCCATAGTTCTCTATCAGTTGTTACTAAGATGAAAGACTTTTCTATGCTGTAATTAAACAATTCCTAAAGCTGGGGACAAATTAGGGATCTCCTATGTCCTGTTTGAAATTTGCTGCTTACAGTAAACTATGTAAATTTTGCATAAAGGTTGCACAAATTCAGGGGGCACACAATTCAGTAGGAACATTACACACAGGGATCACCCACCTCTTTTCACTCACTCGCTTCTGTGATTTCAGCAAAGCACTAAATGTTTCTTGGCCTCACTTCCTCATCAGTGAAAGGAGGGGACTGGGAACATTGCTCTCCAGACTACCCTTCAGCTCCATTGAACTCTACGTGCCAACATCTGAACTAATAGCGTATTTATGAAGGGCTTATTTTATTCTTATTACTTTACCTTTCTCTTTCCAGTTACAGTAACATATTCTGAGTATTGCAGAGAAGTTGGAAAAATAGACAAAATATGAAGAAGTAAACTGGATAATATCCCTACCACCCAGAAATAACTATGCTAATAGTATTGTTAATCTTTTCCAAGTACATTTTACATGGTTTATTAAATTTTGAATATAAAATTTTGCATCTGTTTTCTCTTGATATTAATTTAAGAATTTTTCTCAGTATAATCAAACCCTTTCAGAAACATACCTATTATAATACATGTTTTTATTGATTTTAAAGTAATATATGTTTACCGTAGATGTTTGAAAACTATCAGAAAAAAGACATAAAGAACAACACTTTATATTTCCAAAATGTTAATTTCTCTTAACAGCTGAATATAAATACTTCAGATTAATTCCTCTTAACAGCTGAATATAAATACTTCAGATATAAATTATAAAATGTTTCTATATGAATTGTTTTACATCATATAACGGCCGTGTGGTACTTGAACATAAGAAACTACCAAATGTATTTATTCAATCCCTTACTATTGTTACATGCTTTGGATTTTAAGAATCTAGTCTGATGTTTTAAAGTGTTACTATTTCTCTTTTACTAATAATGCTAGTATCACTAATGTACATTTTAAAATTTGACATTTACAGCTGCTAGTTTTTTATAATGTAGTGAATTTAACAGAGTTATCTGTAGCAGGCATTGTACTAAGTATGTCACGTGTATTATTTTATTTAATCCTCATGACAAACCTGTGAGGTAGGTACTCTTTCCTCTCCATTTTATAGACAAGTGAACTAAGGCTTGGAGAGCTCAGTAACTTGCCTCAACTTTGCTAAATAGGATTGGTAAGTAACAGAGCCAGTTAGAACCTACCAGACATCAGAATCCAGGCTCTGAACTTGGAGACTGTCCTTTTTCCTCAGTGTGCCCGACAGTGGATATTTATTAGTTCGTTTATATAAAGTCTCACTTAATCTTCTGAACAACCCTAAGAGATAGGTCTTATTATCCTCTTTTAGCAGATTAGGAAACCAGAACTTAGTGGAGTGAATTAATGATACTGAGAAACTGAAGCTAGCAAGTAACAGAAACAGAACAGAATCTCAGGATAATGACCTAACACCCACATTTTTAACCATTTCACAGGGTTTTTAATACATTTTGTCATATCAAATGATAAATTTAGTTTATTATTTGCTTAATTTTTAAAGCTTTCTTGTTTTTGTTTTCTTTGCTCTTCCATATTCTAGTACATAAAAGATAGATTCCTTTTTTAAATTTTGTTAATAGTTGCCTTAAAGTTTTTTCCAAAATTGTCCTTGGACCAACATTCTTTAACTTCTCAGAATACAGAGTGAAAGGGTATCTTTTTAATGTCCTCTTTTACAGGGACACCCTTTTACCCCCTTCAACCTCCCACTGTCTCAGCACCTGGTTCTCAATCTTTATTACAGTAATCTAATAATGCACTCTATATTGTTATTCACTATTATTTATTAATTTGTGGTTAAATGCATTACTTGTTAATAATGACTATACAAAATATTAAGTTTATTGAAATAAATTATTATTTTTACACTAGACATCTTTCTTTTTTTATTTTATATCTCCACAAGAAAACATAGCACTACTGTCTATTACATCCTATGGAGAACTTCAATCTTAGGTCACAGCATTAAGAACTCCTGGTTTTGGTCACATAAGCTCTCTTTGAAATGACCTGTGCACTAGACATCGTACAGAAAAACTAATCTAACACATGTATTCAGTTATGTAGAGGATTTACAATGACTATTTATATGCATGTCATTAAGCCAGTTCCAGCTACACAACAGTCATCTTTTACGTATTATCTCCACTTGAGCCCTGGGCTTCATCTTTGAGCAATCGTGTTGCAACTCTACCTCCAGGGCCATCTGACTTTTATGCCCTTGTAGATTTCTTTCATCCCTGGCCAAATGTTTATGAGATTGCTTTTCCTTGACATTTAGTTCAGAGTTTTGTATCTGGATAAGTTTGAATAAAGATTTCTTTTTAATTATTTTTCCAGGATCATAATGGAATCTTTCAATATGCCTAAACTTCTTTTATGTTTAACAATTATGTTTATCTCTTTTGTTCAGTATTCCTCTCATGAACATAGATTATCCATTTGTTGAATCTTGATTCCTTGTATTCTATTTTATTACCTTCTTTCTCAGCATTTTTATCAAATTTATTTTTGATTTCTACATTCTGGAAGAGTGTATCTTCATTGATTGGATTTTCTATAATGCTAAATCATCATTTTTCCCCTCCAATGTCAACTTTAATTCTACTATTTAATTTTTAATGTACTTGCAATCCTTTTAAATATAAGCTCTCTCCCTTTTCATTTCACCCTTTTGTCTTTTCATCAGTGTCTTTTCCGCTTTCAATTTTTGGTTGCTATTCCATAGAAACTATGCAAGGAGGCATAGTTTATTCTAAATCTCACAATAAGTTGTTTTTAGAGGTGAGGTTTTCCTCAAAGACTTCACAAATCTATGCACTTTTTCTATTAACTCTGTGTTGGTTGTGGGTTTGATTCTCACTTTTTCTTCATAGCTAATGAGGAAATATTGCTTGCCTTTTACCCTTTGACCACAAAAGTGGTTATCAAATTTGCATCCAATTGCAAGTTTCCTGATGCTACTCACCTGGAGCTGTTCTGCTGAGGTAATATTCCCTATTAACATCTTGTTCTCTGGTTCTCTAAATCAATGAGGTTTACAGTTTACAGAATGCATTGCCAAGTTCTCTCACTTTTCTGCCATCTTTTGCACTTTCTTTCAGAGACCATATCTCCCACGACCAGATACCCTGAACTTCTTTGCCATTAGTTTCTAGGAGTGGCTCTTTCTGACCTTTCGTATAAAGTTAATAAGGGAAGGGGAGGGGAAAAGAAGGATCTGCTGCCTCAAAAATCAGCACCCAGGCAGCAGAACAATGACTCTGAAATTTTAGTTGCATCAGAATCACCTACAAGTTCAAATTCCTAGAGTCAGAGTGGAATGGTACTTGCCAGAGGCTGGGAGAAAGGGAAATGAGGAGTTCCACTCAATGGACATAACATCTCAGTTAAGCAAGATGAGCAAGCTATAGAGATCTGCTGCACAACAGTGTCCCTGCAGTGAACAATAAGGTATTAGTATTTTGTGAAAAGGGCACGTCTTCATTAAGTGTCCTTACCATAATAAAATAAAATTGAATAAAGAAAAAAGGGAATGACACCAGAAAAAAAAAGAAATAAAAAGTAGTTTCCTGGTTAGGAGATAGAGAAGTGAGGAAGAGGAAAGGTAAGCAAAGAGATTATTAAAAACCCAGGGGCTGGGAGAAAAGGGGAAGAACCTAAAGAGGACCAGAATTGACAAAATTCTTAGTTGGCTTGGAAAATGTGGACAACAGTGTGCCCTAAAAGGAGGAAACTCAGACCCCAAATCCACCCTTAAGAGGAACCACGGAATGAAGCAAATAGGTTATAGACTCTTTTTCAGAATACCTTCCCCAAGCACACCATCTACCACGTTGAATACTGTAGAGTATTGGTTCTCACTCTGGCAGCAATAAGATCTAGGGAGTTTTTAAAAGCAAACATACAGGAAAAAAAAAACCAAACAGATTTCTAGGACCACAATTCAACACCAATATTGTTTAGAAAATTTTCAGATGATTTTAGTGTGAAGCCCTGGTTTAGAAGTAGTAATGAGAAATTTTGGGGAAAAAAAAATATTCAAATCCAAAATCAAGAACTATTTGCTTATTCTTCTGTATGTTTAAGTGAATGGAAAGCTCCTTTGGGAATGAACTGTACCATTGCCTTCCACAATAAAGATTGTAATGTTCATTAGGAAGTTGGTTGGAACATACCTCCATAGGCCATTTCTCAGGGTTTGGATGGTGGGTTCATACCTATCAATCAGGGTAATCTCTGCTGACTCTCTGATTTCACCAGCTCAGAGCTGATTTCTGGTCATTTGTAAAGTGTCATGGAGCGTGGCTTCAGGACAAGTTTTAAGTACAGCACGATTGTCTCTCTTGTTCTACCACATGCTGGAGTATACACTTAATGGTGTGTAAACAGAGCAGCTGAAATGTAAATGCTAATTTACAGAAACAAAATTCACTTCGTTTTCCTCTTCTCAAAACTTAACACTTGCATGTCTACAATAATAGCAAAGCTTACGATGATGGATAGAGATTTGATACTGTACTAATAAAGCTCTTTTGCTCTTTTAAATTATAAACAATTGAGGTTGCAGAATGCTAGAAGGACTCTCTAATGAACCCTCAAAATGTCCTAGATCTATCAAAGAATGTACATGTAGTATATATAAATACTTCTTTAAATCAAAAAGAAAAAAAGAGAAAAGTCAATAGAAACAAAATGTGCAAGTGATTAAAACATGCCCTTCTGAATAACATATTAATAGATACTCAACTTCACTAGCCTACAAGGAAATAAGAATTGAAAACACAGTGTGGTACGTATACACATCAACAAGAATGATTAAAATAAATATACAAACAATATCAAGTGTTGTAACTTACTCTTATGCACTGCTAGTGGGTGTGCAAACTGATACAACCACTTTGCAGAACTGTTAGAAGATTAAACATACATTCACTGTATTATCCAGCAATAAGAACCCCTGTGACACAGTAATACGTAATCCCTCTAATCCAACAATTTCACTCCTAAGAATTTCTCCAACAGAAAATTCTGCCCAGACATGAACAGGAATGGCCACAGTCACACTATTCATAACAGCAAAAATTTGGAAATGACCCAAATATTCATCAAGAGTAGGATGGATGAATGTATTGTGTATATTCATATAATGAAATACTATTACAACAATAAAGAACTATTTACGAACTTCATGTCATAACATAGGTAAATCTACAAACAGAATAATGAGTGAAAGAAGCCATATGGTATGATTTCAGTTATATGAAGTTCAAAAACAGGCAAAATTAGTCTACAATATTACAAGTCAGTATAGTGCTTGCCTAGAGTAATAGGGTGGAAATGTGACCCCAAGAGAGGAAAAGGGATTTCTGAGGGATGGCAATGTTCAGTTTCTTGGTATAGAGATAATTGTGTTAATTGGACTTGTTTTATAATAAATAATCAGTACACTAATGATTAATATATTTTATCCTATACATATTATTCTGTAATAAATAGTTTTTTTAAATTAAACTGAAGGTTAGGAAAAATCTATTTCATAACTGTGACTTATGAAAAGTTAATTCATTTACAGACCAGAGGTCAGGGAGAGGGGGTATCTTCTCTTGGTAAATTAAAATTGTCTTAAAACTTCCGAAACTGAAGTCCTAGTTATTGTATTTAACCAATTTGTCAATATTAAATATTGGTGTATTTAGACAGCCTTACAAAGTAGGTGCTAGGGCTGTCCTTAGGTCAGAGATGAGAAACCAAAGACTGGCTAGGTAAAAGAACTTGCTAAAAGCAATGAGTGGTAGATTGGGGTTTTAAATCCAGAAAGTCTGGCTTGGGATGTTGAATGGTGGATATTTTAGTGACTTTATCAATGGTTCTGAAGTGCTTTAGTTAGAATCTTTTAACACTCTTAAAAATCACTGAAGACTTTAAAGTTTTTGTCTACATGTATTTATCAATATTTACAATTTTAAAATTAAAGCAGAAGAATTTTAGTCTCAGTGCACACAACCACACATTTCATTAGTCTTCAAAATTATGATGTCATTGCACATCATGCATCTTCCAGAAAACCCCACTGTATCCACTGTATACATGTGAAACAGTTAGAATTAAAAGTCAGATCATGTCTGGGTATTATCATGAACATAGTTTTTATCTGACATCGCCTGGGAGAGGATCCACTGTCTTATACTGGGCAGCCTCACTATTAGTGAGGAGAAAGTCAACATCTAGTGATCAGAAAGATGCCACATGCTGTTTATCACACCCACAATTTAGATTTCACACTATAAAATTAAGTCCATATTTTTAGAAATGCACAATAGAATCAGAAAATCTGGATTTGAGTTTGAACACTACCACTTGCTAGTGAGATAGCTTTGGGGAGATTATTTCCTCCCTCTGAGCCTCTGTTCCTTCAACCATATGCATTTAATTCTAGCAACAGCTATAGGAGCTAGAATCAAATGGCACACAATTAAGGAAAAATGCCCACCATGGTGTCCAGCATACAATAGGAGTTCCATAAACATGGGTAGAATTTCTATGGGTCATTTTACTCCCATGTGGAATGAATAAAGAAAAATAAAACTCTAGGAAAGAGCCTATCTGTCTGATTGCAATCCTTTCAACTTTTTTTCTGGTCTTATGTGTCTTAAAAGGTAATAGCTCTAAAGAACTACTATTTTTTTATTCTTCCAGCTTTTCTGAAAGTTATCCAACACTCTTACTAATGAACTTAAGTTCCCATCACAATATTGGAAACCCCAGGTGTGTACAATTATCTCAAAGACTACAAGGAAATTCTCTAAGCAAGTCCACCACACTTCACTTTTTTAATACATAACTACACATTCTAAGCATAATTAGAAAGATGTATGTATAAGATGGGAAGGTAATATATAATATCATGAAACTAAATAAAAAGTGAAAAATCTTGGAAATCATTCATTTAAGTTAGGACTTGGCAAACTTTTTTGTAAAGGACCAGAAAGTAAATTTTTTAGGCTTTGCTGCCCCTATCACCTGTTGCAAATACTTAACTCTGCCAATAGTGCAAAAGCAGCTATAAATATATGTAAATAAATGGGCATACATAGCTATGTTCTAATAAAGCTTTATTTCCAAACACGTGTGGTGGCCCACATTTGACCCACAAGTTCTAGTTTGCTGAGCCCTGATTTCAATGGTAAATTCAAAATTAAAATGATTTTTATAAAATGATGATAAAATATATGATAATCATGTGTAATATATTTTATATTATATAATAAAAATTATCTGTGAACTCTTTTGGGCTTGTTTTAAGTGATCTGGAAAAATATCCAGACAATTTAATTCAAAACAACTTGGGACCCACATGTTGGAGGCCTTTCCTCCAGCCCTGGACCCATTAAGCACTTGTTTGTCTGTGACCTAAACTCAGACAACTCCACAAGGAAGGGGCACCATGTTTCTATTCATCTTCTAGTTTTATCACAGCTGTGCCACTCCTGTCAGCAAAACTCCAGGTCTGTCAGCACTTTCATTATAATGCTAGCATCTCAGAAGGTTATAAATCTGCCTAGGGATAGCCTGAGCTAAACCTTGGCATGACAGCTTCCAGACCAAAAATTTTCTCAAGAATGAACAAGCTGGCTCAACAGAAAAAATAAGTTCATATTAAAAGCTAGGTCAAAAATTATCTTTGTAAAGTTCAGAACAAGTTTTGGTTGTGAAGATTCTCCCATAACTCAATTCAACCACATTTATTGAGTTCCTACCATAGGTACCCTCTGTCATTTTATCTGCCCTACTTTAAGTACTTCCCTTGGGGAACTGCATCTCCCCAAATCCATATCAGCCTCTAATGGGGCTGTCAATCCAGAAGATTTTCCTTGCCTCCCCCCAGGGAGGTTCACATGACTAAAGTGAGCCAATTAGATTATTTCACCTTCCTAGACACAACATTGATTCAAGGACAGTTTGGGACTCTTTCCTCTTTCAAGGTTATTACAACTTCTAGGAACAAGAGAATCCCCTCTTCCTTCTTGCTATTTGCAAAGTAGCCATATGAACCCCAGTCTTCTGTGTGGGATAAATTTGAGGAACTCTGGAACATCCCATTGGTGATATCTTCTAGGTAGTTGGATCCAGGATGAAGCTCTGGATTTGGAAGTTATCAGTGTGCTTTAAAAAACAGTGTGGAACAACTTCTGGGATTCTCCAGTTTTCTGGAACATAGTTTAAGAGTACTAAGAACACAACTAAAAAATCACAGATAATAATAACTACTCAGTAAATATACTCCTACTGTTTGCTTCATTCTGAGCTAGCTGCCAGAGATATACATAGGAGTGAGAATGAAGTCTAATACTGACAAGGGGATATAAATTCAATGCCTTTATCTGCTGAGGACTCCTGGTCCCTTAAGATTTAGGTAATGTGATATTCAGTCCCTATAAAATGACAAATAGGATTTCAAGGCTCTCTTGAAAATTTCACCAGAGTCCCAGAGCCCAGCATTCTCTTTTAATGCAGCAAAATCCTTCTGATCAGAACTGCCTGTCTCATAGCATCAAGCATCCCAAGCATCAAGCATCAAGAGCATCAAGCACTGTAGATATTATTTTATTAACAGAATTGTCTTCTACAATCCCAGTTATTCTAAACTGAAAAAATGCAATGCACACATTTAGTCAACCAATATTTATCAAGAGCCTACTACATGAAAGAGATTAGGGATTTGAGGATAAAAGTTAATACATTTGCCAAACACCAAGGACTCACTGTCCAGGATGGGAGACAGGTTATAAACATGTATTTATAGCAAACTATTCTAATAGAGCTCTAAACAAGTTTTTGTAAGACAAGAAAAAAAGGGAGCACTGAGCTCTGTTTGACAATGCCGTGGAAGTGTTATTCGCCAGGACTTAGTGAGTTCCCAGTCTGTACTTAGTGCTACTATGGGCAACGGGAAGCCTATGAAAGAAGTAATATGTTCTATCCTTGTCCTTGATGAGTATATCATCCCCATCCATCCATAGAGCAATAACATTCTCTGCAAGGCTATAGAGAGTGTTGCAGCTCAATGAAAAAGGTACTAATGATGCCAAAGATGAGGTAAGCTTCCTGGGGGAGGAGAAGTCTTCAGGTAGATCTTGCAAATTTGTTTTGATGTGGATAAAAGTTGAATATGAAATAACTGGCTTTCCAGAGGAAGGAAAAAAATAGAATAAGATAGAACAAGAAAAATATAGCCAGTGTATGCCTGAAAAGGTAAAGACATTAATCTTTCTGTAGTGAAAGGAATCAATAGACAATAATGAAGGAGCATGTGCGAGTGGCGAGCTGGAGTCAAACCTTGTGAGTTGGACAGGGGAAATAAGATTTAGTGCACACAAATTTGTAAGTGAAATATCCCCTGCAACAACATACCTCAGGGGAGGATTCTGTAATTCTAAACTGGGATAAACTTTGATGTAAAACATTGATATTAAGTGAAAGCAGCACATTCTCAGATGGCAGAGCATCAGGAATTGCTGTTTCTCAGTTACTGGGAGACACAAATAGTCCAACAACACTATTCTTTTTCTTTCCATAGTAAAGGCAGGTTATTTGTTCTGTTAATAGACATTTTAAACAACTTTGGGAAATATTTTTACCTTTCCTCTAGAAGTATCAAAGAAATTCAAAATCCTGCAATCTTGAAATTTATCTCAGATATCACATTTATTATTTAATCCCCTGTACAACTGAAATAACCCATCCAAAGCCTGAATTCTTCAATGAACTTATTTCGATTAGTTGGCACCCTAAGATTTATAATTTTATAATTCATTGGAATCTGGTTTTTTTTCATTCCATATCATAGTTTTTGAAATATATTGTTCAGATGTTCCCTGGTGAATTATGTTTCAAAAGCACTTTAAAATCAAATGAATTAAATAAAACCTGATTCAACAGTATAAAAAGTTAACGTATATCAATTGGAGCTGTATAAACCTGTATACATTATTTGTTTGCAAGAGTTACAAATCACTGGTACTGCCACGTCGCTCTGTATTAAATGGTACAGTTCTGACACTTAGGGTTCTTGAAGTCGATACGTACATAAAAATCTACTGGAGACATCTTAAGATGATGTCAGTAAAATCTCCCCAGTTTTATGATTCTGTCTTCTAAGTTCTTTAATGAGATTTTCATGTGGAACTCCATTACAGTTCTCCTGAAATTACCTCAGATCATCTTTTCCCCTTACCGTTCTCATCTGAACCAGCCTGCTAAGTCTTTGTTTTAAAGGAAATTTAATTGGGTTGATTTTGTTTCAAAAGCTGTGTGGCTTTTACTCCAAATCTGATCATCTTCCAAGTAAATGCAAATTGATTCTTCTGTCCTCTTTAGCTTCCTCTAGAAGTATCAAAGACCGCCATCTCCAGACATCTCCGCAACTTTCGCGTGATTTACAACAGTTAAGGCTCTAAATGACCTGTTCACAAATTAGATTTTTCTTCTTCACAAGCAAAACTTTTCACATAGCCTGGAGCCCAAATAAGCAATTCCCTCTGGGATGCTGTTTTTTTCCCTAGTCCTACCATTTAAGACAATTCAACTGAGATGCCTGCAAAAGTAAACCAGGTGCCACGAACAAATGAAAAATTCTTCATATTGTAAAATCAATAATGCAAACACACTGAAAATGGCAAATTACAGGGTCCCAGTGATGAGAAAAAATGGAAAACCATAGGGCCTGTGGCATAATCAATTCTCCTGCCCCATCCTAATGGAACAGCTGCTACGGAGAACTGGTTTATCATTTCTATTCAAGCATATTCAGCATTTCCAGATTTTCTCATTTTTCCAAAGATGAAGCAATTCAAAGGTTTATATAAAATCTCTCAACTTTTTTTATTTTGACAACCACATCAGCGACCCTATTGCTGCTGCCCAATAGCTACTGCAGATACATTTAACCATCTCCCATTTCCCTGTGCAAAGGCTGAAAAAGCAAGGTACACACTTTCCCAGACTCTCTGCTTCTAGAAATGGCCATGTAACCTGGTTCTGGATATTGCAATGTAAAGAAAAATTTTCTGGAAAGACTTTTTTCTATCCTGATAAAAAAAGAATGTGAGGAGAAATCCTATTTACTGTTCTGGCTATTACCCAGCTTTTTGCCCTTAGTTATGGTCACGTATGTGATGTGGAGAGGTGTAGCAGCCATTTTACAACCATGACAAAAGGGACAAGAGAACATGGAGATGCCAGCCTAGACCTCTGTATTAGTCTGCTCAGACTCCCATAACAAAATACTGTAGACTGCTTAGCTTAACAGAAATTTATTTCTCACCATTCTGGAGGCTGGGAAGTTCAAGATCAAGGCTCTAGAAAGTTAAGTTCCATTCTGAGGCCTCTTCTCTTGGCTTGAAGATGACCATCGTCTTGCTGTGTGCCCATATGACCTTTTCTTTGTGCACATGCCAAAGAGAGAGAGAATAATGCCTCTTCTTATCAGGGCACTAATCCATTACAAGTGCCCCAACCTCATGACTTCATCTAACCCTAATTACTCCCAAAGGTCATATCACTGAATACCATCATGTTGGGAGTTAGGGCTCCATCATATGAATTTGAGGAGACACAGAGATTCAATCCATAACAAGTTCTGACACTATCGGGCTTCTGATAGAACTTTGGGAATATCTACCTCCACTCATTAGGTTGTAAGAGGTAATAAAGTACATTTATTATTTAAGCCACTATTAAGTAGATAGTTGGTAAATACAGCAAAAAATATATTCCTAACTGATATTTTAAAAATTTTAGTTAAACACTGTTTATAATCTATGGTCTTAAGAACAATCAAGAATATCTTAGCTATTAAGCCAGATTTTTATTAAAGATTCAAAGTCTGACATTCTCTGAAAAGGTCTGCCACAAACTATGTGACTCTTTATGTCCACCCTTCTATTATACTGAAGGTCAGTGCTATCTGCTTAGAACTTGTTTGGTACTTGTGTTATGGGTGGTAATTATAAGATATTGAACAGTGAGTTCTTTTATGCCAATTCCTTTGGAAAGGAGCCATGAGTCACAAGGACTGAAGAATCTTTAATTGTAATGTCCAGTTTAAGTGATGGTTCTCTAACTTTGAGGGGAAAAGGTGCATTCCTATGAGAACCTAATGAGAGACTTGGAATTTTTCCATAAAAAAATGCACTGACATGCCTCATCACCCTGAATTCTGAGTGTACTTTCAAGGATGTTACAGACCCTCTAAATCATTTTTGGATGCCCAAATTAAGAATCAATGACTTCAAGGCTGATTTAGGAAGCAATTTATTAAAGTCAGACCTAAAAACTGTGATTGGGGACTGACAACAGAATCAGAAATGACTGGCTTGGAAATGGAAATAACCATCCTCTGTAGAGAAAGGACCCTTCAGTCATTTGAGATGGGATCCATGCAAGTGCTGTTTGCTCAGGGTATGAAAGCAACAGATCTTTCCTGATGACAAGTTAACTGTCTTTGGATACAAATACAGCCTCCAAAGGCAAACCTTACATTACTTGACCCTCTCCACCTAGATTATAAGTATAACATTATAAATAGCACAGCCAGACAGAAATAAGCCAACATGAGATGACATTTAGAAAGAAAGTGGGGTGGTGGGGCTCTTGGTTTTACCCAGTCTGGACATCAGACTCTTGACATGTAATAATCACTAGGCAATGTCTCGATAAACTTCTGTCTGGAAGGAGTATTTAACATGGACTTCAAAATAAAGTTTTAATATTACCAATTTATCATGCCTAGTTTTTTCTCTGATTCTCTAGGCCTAAAATGTGTACTTCTATATTGATTTATGTCTTAAATAAACAGCAAGAATTTTATTCCAGCATTAGTACAAGCAAGACTCTGCTCAGTGAAGCTGAGGAATCTGATGGGCAAAGTTCCAGACTAATCTTGGCACAACTGACCCACCAAACAGTATGCAATTTGGTGATAATTTGAGCATTTTCCTTTCAGAAAGTATACAATTCACAATGGTGTTTATCTTTATCTAGTTTTTATCTCTCTTGAATCTCAAATATCTTTTCAAAGTAAGGAACATTTTGCAGCCTTGTTTTAAAAAATGGGGAAGCTGGTCACCTAAGATAAGAAATATATGTTAATTTACATTAGTCCTAAAATTTCCTGAAGGAAAAACAAGTCAATGCAGAAACATCTTCAGATGCCTGGACACCACTTCTGCTTGAGTTTACCAAGTTTTATCGTGAGTATTTGGAGTTAGCCTAGTGACAAGAAATTGCCTCTTTCAGATGAGGCCAATAAAATCTGGGTGTTGTGGCCCAATAAAGGAAATAGCTTCAGTCAAACTTTTTAAATAGGAGGGTGCCTTAGTCATAGCAGTCACTTTTGGTGGATTTTGCTGAGAAAAGAAATTTCAGGAAAGAAATTACTCCATCAGATCTGTGTAAGTTGTTTTTACGCTGAGTGTTAAAGACCTTTCGGTGTCATGAATGGACCAAGGAGCACAAGATAAAATGCGGAGTGATCTAGAGCTAAACTATGCATTTTTCTCCTTTTACTTATGTCTTTCAGCTGTTTGGAAGCAAAAAGGAAACGAGTTTTTTAAAAAATGATGTATTAAAGCCATATAATTTAATGCAATATGTCAGATATAATACAGAATGTTTCCAATAAACTTCTCATAGACCTTGGCAATCCAACAGCAGGGCCTTCAGACAAGCTCAGTCCTCATCTAATTTGTCCTGGGTGCCCACCTTTCACAATAACTGAGAACACACAGAAGTCATAGGAAAGCAGAGGGGAAGCCTAGAGTTTGAGGTATCCTCAGCTGGAAGAGCAGTTGAAGACATTCTATGAGCTTTTCACTATGAAATTCCATTAAAAAATGTGAATCCTCAGATTTATTTGCCAATGGGTTACTTGCTCTCTATTCTCGTGTCTGCTCTGCTAATTATGAATATCTATGCTTGTAATTGTCTCCCCAGAATCTAAATCATGTCAACATAATATGAACTGGTGATTTTATAAAACCTAAAATCCATTAGATTTTGCCGCATAGCAAACCATCCCAAAAGTTAGTGGTATAAAACAACTGTTTATTCTGACTCACTAGTCTGCAGTCATCGAGATGGCTCAACTGATCGGGGCCAGGCTGAACTGGTCTTGGCTAAGCTCTTTCACATATCTCAGGCTTTGCCTAGGAAACTGGAATGACTCCACTCTGGTCCACATAGGATGACATCCTACATCTGGCTGTCCCGGCCTGCTCTGATGGTGGCTGGCAGTGTTTCAAGAGAAAGAGTGAAAGCACATAAGGTCTCTAAAGCCAGGCTCTTAACTCATACACAGTCACTTTGCTGTTTTCTGTTTGCCAAGGAAAGTCACAAGCCCATCCCAGGTTCAATTTGGAGAAACAGACTTTGCCTCTTTATGGCTGAAGCTGCAAAGTCTCCCGTTGCAAAGGGAAGGCAAATAGGAAGAAGGGACGAATGGTAGCTGTTTTTGCAGTGTGCCACAGACATAGGTAATCCTTCTAAGCAAAAATATCTCTCTGTATGGAATTTAATTTGGAATGAGAAGAAGAATTCTTTCCAATATCAAAGGGTCTTCACAAATCTAAGCACATTAACCACATAACACTAGGCTTTCAGTGTACCTAAATCACTGGTTTTCCCCTCTGAGTTCTAATACCAGACACCCTCACTCCCATCAAACAATCTTTCAGTTCGTACCCAGGAAGGAGAGGAGGACAGTGTTTGTTGAAAAGTAATTTCGACAGCCTCCGGTCTGGAATGTATCCACTGAACTGGAAGATTCAGGAGCTACAAAAATAAAACGCTTGATGGACAAATGAACGCTTGGCTCCTTCTAATGGAGGGGGCTGGAGAGCAGAGGAACTGACAGAAAAGGTCAGTACAGGAACAGAGGCACTGAGAACTATTTCCCAAAGTACCACCCCCACCACAGAGAGCTCATGAAGGTACTACCAAGTCTGTAGAGGCCTGAAGCCCTAGGGACCAAAGGAGGAGGAGAGGGAAAGCTCCTGACACAAGAAAGCAGAATACCGGTATAGACCAAAGTCAGAGAAATGGTGGGGGGAGGGAAGGAGGAAACCTAAGAGGCAATAGAAATCTGAAAGACCCAAAATAAAATGCCTCGAGTTTTAACAAAGGTCAAAAATAATAGTCTATCTGGAAAACCAATCACTGACATGTATGCCAATTTGCCTGATGGTATGTCTATAATATCTGGATAGATAACAACAACAATAAATAGATCGTTGATCTTTAAAGGGTTTGTTTCCAAGCTGTGGATTATCTATTCTCCTATTTTTTTCTCTTTCTATTTCTTTTAGTCCAGGGTACTTGTTCAGGTGAATGGAGGTTTACAAAAAATGTACTAATGGAAGATAATAGAAGATAATAAAAATTATGGACTACTATATAGCAGAAACTTTATAATGTTAGCATCCTAACAACCCAGAGAGAGAGGTATCATTGTATTCCTTTGACAAATTCAAAACATTAGGATTAGAACAGAAAACAAAATTTCACAAGGTCTTACGTCTTAGATGTACTAAATTCACATCCACTTCTGTCTGACTTCAAAGGCCAGTCCTTTGTCATGGTTCCTGAGAAATTCTGTGACCAAGTAAAGGTCTTTGAGTGATGGACACCTCAGCCAGTGTGATCAGTTGAGTTGCCAAAATGAACTCATGTCCTGGATTAGTAACAGATCCTGGGCTTGAAGCAGTTCTGCCACCTTTCGGTCAGGGTCTCTCCCTCATGTCACAGTCCTACAGGGAGAACTTCAATTACTTTATTTATTTATTTGTCCATTTCCTTGTTGCTTATTGAGGAGCTGC
This sequence comes from Tonatia bakeri, assembly GCA_004024845.1. Classification (NCBI taxonomy): domain Eukaryota; kingdom Metazoa; phylum Chordata; class Mammalia; order Chiroptera; family Phyllostomidae; genus Tonatia; species Tonatia bakeri. Next base: position 153,115 of record PVIA01003304.1, read on the forward strand.
TATGTTTCCAGGTTGTATACGGGGAGCACGGCGTAAATAATATACAGAGTTCCTAGCCCTGGTGGAACTTACCACCCAGCAGTCACAAGATAAACACTGGATTAGGAGAAAGCCTGGAACATAAGGCAATGAAAAGTTTGGGGTTCAATCACCCATATTAGTCTGACTTTTTCCTTCTCTCCCATTTTGTTGATGTTTTGCTCTTCCTTATTCTGGTCACCCCACTGACAGAGCTTTCTAACCTCTGGAGTTTTTCTAGTATTGTTCAATGACCCCCCCAAAAAAAAAACAATGAGTTCCTACTCCCCACTTTTGGGACTAATTTTCCTACAATTAAAGTATTGAAAAACACTGAAGACAGCAGCTCTGAAGCTTTAGGAAAATCCTGAGTCCTTTAGTTATCATCACTGCAATCACCTAATCCCTCCAGTATAGCAGTAAAACTCACTGCCAGGAACTTCCTCCAGAGGGTATTTACCCAAATATATCCTTTTGCAGTAGTAGCTTGATGTCTGTTTTTTTTTTTTTTTAGCAGTATGCTAAAATGTCTGTGGGAAATTAGACTAGTGTATTATCTCCAGAAAGCAAAGCTTGTGACCAGGGCTGAGGTATAGATGTTTCTATGCGAGGTAGGTGGTCCCAGAAAGCAGAAGTGAGAGAATGGAGAAAGCAAGACAGGAGAGTGAGAAGACAATAAAACTGCATACTAGTGTTCTGGTTACCTCTGCAGGCACCTGGAGCTCACTGCTACTGAGGAGCCTCTGCAGAACCATGTGGACCAACGATCTTGTGGTCTCACCAGGGGACAAGACACCTTGGACATGAATGCACTGATTCCCATCAGCCTTGATAGCAGGACTGCTCCCATAGGCTATCAATGTCCCCACACTTCCAGGTCATGTCTGTGTGTGGCTGATCAGTTTTCTGTGGATTCAGAAAAGGTCCTCTAAAGCAGTAGAGAGATGCCACTTCCTATACTTCACGAGGGATGCTGGTAATTCAGTGGAACTGTCCACTTCAGCTTGTCTAATAGGACTAGAAGTAATGTTACTGGTGTGAAAGACAGATGATTATAAATACTCTTTGGCACCTTGTAGTTTACAAAGTGCCCTTCACATACATAATTTTATTTAGTTCTCATAGCAGCCATACTATGAGATAATGCTGTCATTACAATGTCCTCATGAGGTTCTTTTTTTTCTTCATTTTCAAATCATTGTTATTTTTCAATTACAGTTGACATACATTATTATATTGGTTTCAGGTGTACACCCTAGTGATTAGACATTACAAGATATTATCCCAATAAATCTCACACCCATCTGACACCATACATAGTTATTAGAACAGTATTGACTATATTCCCTATGCTGTACTTTACATCCCCATGACTATTCTGTAACAACCAATTTGCACTTCTTAACCCTTTCAACCCTTTCACCCAGTGCTCCAGCCCCCCTCCCATCTGGCCACCATCAAAATGTTCTCTGTATCTATGAGTCTCTTTCTGTTCTACTTGTTCATTTACTTGGCTTTTTTAGATTCAATTGTTGATAGACACGTATTTATTGCCATTTTATTGTTCATAGTTCTGATCTTCTTTTTCTTAACTAAGTCCCTTTAACATTTCATATAATAATGGTTTAGTGATGATGCTTTAGCTTTTTCTTGTCTAGGAAACTCTTTATCTGTCCTTTGATTCTAAATGATAGCTTTGCTGGGTAGAGTAATTTTGGTGATGAGTCCTTGCTTTCAATCACTTTGGAAATTTCTTGCCAATCCCTTCTGGGCTGCGGTTTGTTTTGAGAAATCAGCTGACAGTCTTATGTAGGTAAGTGCTCCCTTGTAGGTAGCTAACTGCTTTTCTCTTGCTGCTTTTAAGATTCACTCTTTGCTTTTAAGCTTTGGCATTTTAATTTTGATGTGTCTTGGCATGGGTCTCTTTGGGTTCCTCTTGTTTGGGACTCTCAGTGCTTCTGGACTTATATGTCTAATTCCTTCTAAGTTAGGAAAGTTTTCCATCATTATTTTCTTGCTTGCTTTCTTCTCCTTCTGGTACTCCCATAATGCAAATATTAGAACATTTGCTATGTCCCAGTGGCTCCTTACACTATCCTCATATGTTTGGCTATTTTTTTGTTTGTTTGTTTTTGCTGTTTTAATTGGCTGGTTTTTGTTTCCTTACATTTCAAATTGCTGATTTGATTCTCAGTTTTATTCACTTTATTTTGGATTCCTCGTAAATTATGCTTCATTTCAGTTAGAGTATCCTTCATTTCTGACTGGTCTGTTTTTATGCTATCGAGGTTCCCACTAAGTTCATTGAACATCCTTATAACCAGTGTTTTAAATTCTGCATCTAGTAGATTACTTGTCTCCATTTTGTTTAGTTCTTTTTACAGAGTTTTGTTCCATCCTTTCATTTGGAACATGTTTTTTTGTCTCCTCATTTTGTCAGCTCCCTTATGTTTGTTTCTATGTAGTAGGTAGAGCTGCTATGTCTCCCAGGCTTGCAGGAGTAGACTAATGTAGTAGGTGTCCTATAGGGTCTTGTGGCATAGCCTCCCTTATCACCCAAGCTGAGTACACGTTTGTACCCCCTCTTATTGGCTGAGTACAGCCTCCTCTTGTAATTGAGCCTTGATTGTTGTTGGCAAGTCAGTGGGAGGGATTTGCCCCCAGGCCAATCAGCTGAAAGGACTGGTTATGCAATGGACAGCCAACTTCCAACCACTGCAGAGGATCAGCTGTGCAGTACTTACTTCAGCAGGGCTCTGGTGTCAACTGAGTCTGCCTTTCAAGTGTGTTGCTTGTGGAGGTGGTTTGGTGATGATGCTTTGATGTGGTCTGAAGCTCTCCACTGGTTCTGCTGACTCTGAGGCCTCCAGAGAGATGCAGGTCAAAGCCAGCCACCTCCTATGTTCCACACAGGGTCACCCAGCATGTGCTTCAAGGTGATCTGCAGATGGCTGCTACTTGTGCTGGGTTTGGAGATGCCCAGTGGGGGCCAAGCTGTGAACCAAGGCTGGCTACTGCTAGTGCCAGACCAGGGACCACTTACCAAGTGGTGTGGAGCATGCTGAGGCCAGATGCTGCTTATTTGAGAAATTTTAGGAAAATCTGAAGCAGAGCCAAGACAGGCCTTTCGTAGGGAAAAGCTATGGGAAAATCTTGGGTGGGTCCAAAAGTTGGGTGGGGCAGAGCCTCATGAAATCACCATGGTGGGGAGAACAATGTGAGTCAGGTTGATGGAGTCTCAGATATAACGCACACCTGCTGGCTCTGTGAAGGGAAAGCTTATCCTAAGGGATAATGGCACTTCTCTCTGGAAGAAAACTGCGACCCCTCCCTAGCTCTTGCTCTGATGGCCAGACAGTTCAGTTCCTCACAGTATGTACCTGGTGCCTTGCAATTACTGTCCCTGTGCTGGAGTTCAGAGGAAGCGAGTCTGAGTAAGTCTGTGCACAGGCCTTTTAAGAGGAATTGCCTGGGACTCTGGAAGCCTCTGTCTCACTCAGCTTCAATCCCTGCTGGTTTTTAGAGCCAGAAGTTACGAGTACTTCTCTTCCCGGCACTGGAACCCTGGGATGGGGACCTGGTATGAGGCTGGGATCCCTCACATCCCATGGGGAACCTCTACCACCAAGATATTCCTCCCGATTTTTATCCAGCACATGTGGGTGTGGGTCCAGCCCCATTCTGTGTCTCTGCCCCTCCTACCAGTCTCAGTGCGGCATCTTCTTTAAATCCCTAGTTGTAGAACTTCCATTCAGGAAGATTTCAAGCAGTACTGAATACTGGTTGTTCTGTAGTTTAGTTGTAATTTTGGTGTGGTTGTGATAAGTTTAGATAAGAGAAGTTGACAAGGGTAAGACTATTCCATCTAATAGGGTTCCAGCCTGCTTCTTTCAGCTAGAATTGACTTGATCAAAATACCTTCATCTGAATAATAAATACACCCTATACCTTCTGACTTGGAAGTGTTAAACAAAATTTTTTAATTTTCAAAGTATTTCAGAACTTCAAATGCCAGGCCTGATCATGTATGTTTTTCATATATTCCAATACATAAACCAGAACTATAGAGTCCAAGAAATAATTAACAAGTTCCAACTTATCTTAAAATAACCCCCAATATAACTCACATGGCAATTCCAGCAATGTGAATGTTTATCACTCATGCCAAAAATCCTCCATAGAAATCTGTTGCTGAAAACATTATGTGGCCACATTCCCATCTGCGGAGATGCTTGTTTTTCTCTGTTTCATGCCAGAGTATTTAATCCCGTCATCATAATAAATTGCTGTTTTCTCTGCTCTCTTCATACAATTATTCGTGTATGAATCTGAAAAAAGTCTTCAGATGTTAAGAATAAGCTCTAGCAAGAGCATTAATAGAATCACTCCCACTTTAACTCTTCTGATCTCTGCTTTTTCAAAACATAGGCAGCTAAATTTATCTTTCATAAAATGTTACTGTGCATTTAAAAAGATTTCAAATATTTATTGTTATCTTTTACCCTATCTGTCACCAAGGCTTACTCAGCAAATTTTGTGCTTTGGTAATACAAACATTCAAAACCTCATTTGCTTTGCCTATTGGCAAATGGCCACACATGATCACAGTGTCGTTCTATGACACTGTGACACATACAGTCATTGCAAATAGAGGAAATGTGTTTAATTAACCCATAGAATGTGAATATATTGCAAATAACAATACATTTTCAATAAAATTGCTGAGGTAAAAAAGAACACATATAGTCTCTGGGCCTGCCTGCTTGTCATAAAATTAGAATAAAATTATTCCTGGTTCTTCTTAGTAATAAAATCTATTTGTTACCATTCCAAACCATTCCTATCAAATGGTGTGATAGTGAAAGATTTTCACAAAAGAGGAACATGTGCATGCCACAATTTTCAACTTCTTGCACTTGAGTACTTCCTGTTGCTCCCCTTTGATGTATTTTGCAAACCACATCAGGACCAAAGAGCCTCCTACCAACTTCCTCTCAGTGTTTATAGAAGGGTTTATAGTCTCTTCATCCTTTGATATCAAAAAGGTTTGGTTTACAAAACCAGAAGGATTAAAGGGCCACTTATTAAGAAATTATTCATAACCAAGTTCTAAGTCAACACATCAAGTCTGACAGATTTGTACTTGCCTCTAATATATTTGCTCAACTTCAGAGAAATGTTTCACCAAGCAACCAAGAAAATAACTCATTAAAATGTTCAAAGGACTAACTGGTTTTTATTTTATACCAAGCTAATGAGAAACAGCCATTTCCCCATGACATCATGAAAACTTCAAGCTTCCTTTTTAAAAAGGCAGATTTGGATCTTCTGGTCTACCTCAAATGTTTCTGGGATAATGAAGTTTCCAATACTGGTGCTAAGAATCAATTATTTTTGACAATAAAACATGAGACAAAAGTTATTTCCCAATCATTACAAAAACAAGGATTGAAATTGCCCTCCTGAAAATAGAGCAGTAGGCTCACCATTCTATATTCTTCATGTGATCATAAAATATTCTTCTTGAAATCAACTATTGCAGCCAGAAGGTATACTTTGTTCAATCATATTTCTAATACTTTCTAAGAAATCAAAATTTCTGGCAAGAAAAAATACATAAAGCCCCATTAGTAGAGCCAAAATGTCCCTATTAAGAAGCTCTATGGAGAAGATGGACAACCATTTCAAGGATTAAAAATGGTTTTATAGGTTGAATTTTCTGGAAGCAGGTACTGGAGACAGAGTTTGGGGTATAAGATGATTACGGAGGCTTAATACCTGTGAAGGGAAAGAAGAGAAAGCACAAATGGGTATAGGGAGAAGTTAAGCTAAGATGCAAGCCAAACAAAACCTAGGCCAACTGGGTATGTAGCTCCAGGGCAAGAATAGCCCTTCTGCCCTGGCTGGTGTAGCTCAGTGGATTGAGCACTGGCCTGTGAACCAAAGGGTCACCAGTTCGATTCCCAGTCAGGGCACATGCCTGGGTTGTGGGCCAGGTCCCCCATGGCAGGGCATGTGAGAAGCAACCACACATTGATGTTTCTGTCCCTCTTTCTCTCCCTTCCCCTCTGTTTAAAAATAAAATAAATAAAATCTTAAAAAAAAAAAAGAATAGCCTTTCAGAGTTGTCCTGATTTAAGCAGAAATTGTCGGGCCTTCTCCACTTCACTCAGCTCGGGGCTGGCCTCCAGGGGAAGGCTGTGACCTGGGTGAATGGAAGGAGGTGGGAGGAGGTATAACTCTCTGCAGCTGAGGCAGATCCTAAGTTGCTAAGAGCTGACCATTCGGTAGTGAATAGAGTTCTTCCTTGAAGATGGATCTGGATGGCATATCTCCAGATCTACCATGGATGGAAAGTGATGAGCAGATGTGCTTTATAAAGATTACTGCAGAGGGAGGGACTGTTGCAATAGTGTGAGAGCTGATAAGTTTTGCTATTCCTTCTTTCCTTCTCCATAGCTTTACTTTTTGGTACTTGAAATCAGAGAAAACTGGGCAGAGGAGCATGCTGGTGGAATGGAGACCTGCTCTGCCAACTTTGCTTTCAATGTTTTCCTCCTGCACATCCACAAACCTCTTATTAAATTGTACTTGCATCTTTTTCTATAGTTCATCTGGCACCATTACATACATCATCACATTTGTTTGATCCTCACAGCAAATCTGCATAACTAGATTATAACAGAAACAAGCCAGATTGTGTTGGCTTGCTGCTCCCACCTGCATGATGTGGAACCCCAGAGCACTGTCCAGTCTGCATACACTCACAGCCCCTAAGAGTGGCCTCATGTATCTTCATAAAGAAACCCCTCCTCTCACTTCCTCTACCAGGTACCACTCCGTTGTTGACTAAAGCTCTCCTCTTTCCTTCCTTTGTCTTTTTTTCTCCTTTAAACTTCTTATTTCTATAGCATCAGATAGTTTTAAAGCAGGGAAGTATCCTATCCCATTTTTCCTGCCTTAAGTTCCTTCTTTTGTGTCTCTTCCATGGTCTCTAATACTAGCCAAGAATGTGTGATGCATCTACAACAATTGTTTGGACTGGTTATAGCTCTTCTAATAAGGAACCACTATAAACCTCTTACCACCAGGCAAGAGTGTCCCCAGAGGGACATCTGCTGCTTGTAAGGTTGTTGTCCCCAAGTATAGTTCCCACCTTGAAGCTTTGAAAGGGCTGGTCCAGGACACATCACTGGTGGCTTGTTGACATTCCCTGAGAGGACACTAAATAGACCTTCTTTAACTGGTAGTTGCTAGAGGGTGGGTGTTGGGGTGCTAGGTGAAAGAGGTGAAGGAATTGCAAAATAGAAACTGGTAGTTACAAAATCATCTCAAGGATGTGAAGTATAGCATAGGAAATATAGTCAATATAATTGTGATAACTGGTTGGTGCCAGATGGGTACTGGATTTATCAGGGGAACACCTTGTAAAGCATATGACTATCTAACCACTATGCTGTATACCTAAAACTATAATGGAAAAATAAAAATAAATAAATAAATGGACCCCTTTCAGGTCCCCTGGAAAGAGATATTAGAAAGGAATGGGTCTGTTCTTTTTTTTATTAGGACTTCCATCTCCCAAAAGAATTTTTGTCTAAACCCAACAAGGGGGGTACACAATTACACCAAAGAGTAAGTATTGCTAGAGCACACAGAACAGAGATTTGTGCTTATCATAGTGTAGTATGTTTGACTATTACATTAGTCAAGATTCTCCAGAGAAGCAGAACCAATAGGATATTGGAGAGAGAAAAAGAGTGATTTTTAAGGAATTAAGTCATGTGACTGTGGAGGCCGGCAAGTCTAAAATCTACATGGTAGGCTGTTAAGCTGCAGACCCAGGGGAGAATGGCAATTTGAGTATGAAGGCAGTCAGCTGGCAGAATTTCCTCTTCATCAGGGGAAGTCACCTTTTTTCCTTAAGGCACACAAGTGATTTGGGTGAAACCCACTCACATTGTGGAAGGTAATCTGCTTTAGTCAAAGTCTACTGATGTAAAGAGTAATCTTATCTTTAAAAATACTTCACAGAAACATCTAGAATATATGTATGACTAAATCAGGGTATGGTGGTCTAGCCACATTGACACACAAAATTAACCATCCCTACTACAGAGATATAAAATATACTATGTCAAAATAACTTCATATATTTTACATTAATTTTCATAGATAGAAAGTTAATATAAAAATTGTTTCGATGCAGTGTTTTTTTGTTTTTAGCCCTTATATCAAATTGGACTACTTGAATGCAAGCAATAGAAACTGACTCTGCTTAATTAAAGATAATTTATTGAAAGGACATGAAAAATGACAGGAACTTGAAAGACTAGGCCCACAAAATGAAAGGAAACCAAGGTGACTGCAGAGGTTAGACAACCAACAGACCACAGCCAGTGCAAGACAGTGCAAGTGTCCACCCCTAGATGTAGCTGCCCCCACCACTGGACACCATCACTACTGACTGTGAATATTGAATTATTGAATGTTGGTGCCATTATCTTTGTGCCATTCAACAGAGATGTAAGTCACAGGGAAACATTAGATGGCCCAAGCCTGAGTCACATGTGTACTCTTCAGCCTCCACCACAGGTAGAGAGAATATTGGAACGCCTTGGCTTCGATGATGTGAGGTAGCACCCTGCATTCAACAAGAGTGGCAGCAGCGGAGATTCCCACAAAGTGAGAAGAATGTTCAGAGTATTGTTGCCAAAGAATGAAAAATAAATATGAAACCAGAAGCACCAGGTCTACTTAAGGAATCTATTCTCAATTTGTATGCATCCTCTTTTCTATTCTGAAAAGGCTCTAGGAGAGCTTGGAGATTCCGAAGGGATTCCAATTGAGTGGCTGTGAGCCAGAGCATCTGTCGCTCACTTCTGTTCCTTTATCGCTACCCTGAATCTTGACCAGATTGAGGTGAGGAAATCCAAGGGTATGGGCAGGGTTTAGGCAGCAGCCCTAAAGGAGCTAATTTATGGTCAAACATTTACAATTAGTGTGCTGCCTATCTCACAAGGAAGCCAGGAGGTATTAAACATAGCTCTGGATATACAAGTTGGTCTCCAAAAGAAGTCATTTGTTTAATATATATTTATTGAATACCTATGGTATGCCAGGCACTGTTCAAAATGCCAGAACTATACATGTGAAAAATAATAATAATAAATTCCTGCCTACTGACATTTACACTCTGATGGAAGAAATCAGACAATTAACCCTGACAGAGCTGAAGAATTGGTATGAGTATGCAATGTTTGAAATTGAGACTATAAAAGGTTGCAGTTATAGTTGATATCAATGTCTGAGGTATGGCCATGACACTGGGTAGCTGAGATGGGATGCAGGACTAGATCACAATAGTTGAAGAGATCAAGGTCACAGTGAATCCCATAAACTCAACCTGGATTTAGCCCACTTTGCCTTTACAGACTGACATCAAACTCAGCCACATGAACATTTTGCTGATTTTTCTAAATTTGTTTTTGAAAGACAGTTCATTTGGTACTTCATTATTTTTTACAATCTAGTCATAATCATTACCTCTGTGCTTACCATGGCTATCTGTTGGGCATGAAACATTGTCAAGTTACTGTGATCTGCTACTATTATAAAATCCACTGTGCAAATTTTAAGGGCAGATATTAATACACTTGTTTTTTAAATTAGCAGTCTGGGGCAGAGGATGAAGAACTGATGATCAAGAATGCACATATAGAGAGAAAGCAAGTAATTTCAATGGCTGTCTCAGTGGGTAAGGATGGCTTTCTCAGTGGATAAGTACCCTCATCAGGGGAACTCATGGAATAAGAATCTTCCTTCCCTTCTAACTTGGTTACACAGAGTGAAATCCCACCCTCCACTCCAATGGGAGTTACACAACCTTGAAACAAAAGAAATAAAAAGAAATCTGCCTGTGGTTAGCTTGGGGCAAACTCCTTAAATCTTTTAAATAGTCTTAGGAAAATCTAGATTTACTTCTTCAAACTTGAATCCAGCCTGGAATCTGACACCTGGAGTTCATATAGTACAATGGGTGGGGGGACTTCTGTACAAATGTACATTTTGTGGACCCCCAACTTAGCAAGCATGAAAGTGAACTTGCTTTGGTTAAGGGAAAAGTGGGAGGGAGACGTGGACCCTGCACACATGATGTTCAACTTAGTGTGGGAGAGTGGTCCTGGACCTTCTTAGGGCCCCTGGCTGCATCTGAAATTTAAACAGACAAAGACAGATTAACAAGAGAAAAGATACAAATTTACTTAACATAGGAAGTTCCATAGGAAAATTGAGACTCTAAAAAAATAATTAAACCAGAGTATTTTTGTTAGGTATGATGAAGACAATCACGTAGAAATAAAATAGGTCAAAGTCTCTGAGTTAAGTGTATGTAGCAAACCAGGGGAACGAAGCCTGTTTGTTAAGATCCTTCTCAGCATCACTTTGTCTTCCAAGATAAGGATGCTCCTTTCCACTGGGCATAGGGAGAGCACCCCTCACGTGAGAGTTTTATAAACTGTTTCAGAGGAAGGGAGGAGGTGGAGGGAGAAGGTCAGAGCAACCTTCCTGCTTCTGTCTTTTTCTCAAACTCCTTCGTTGTAAAACGTTCAATATTCCAAAGTGCCGTATTCTGGGATAACATTTTTCCACCACATATTTGGCAGCCATTGAGGACATTCACTCAAGGGACCATGGTTTCACAATAGAAATCAAAGTTAGTCCTTATTTTGAATGATAACCTGCCTAAATCTATACATTCACTTTATAGCATGATTAAGACTTAAACTGAAATGGTTTATAAAACACCTACACATATATGTGTGTGTCCATTAGGGCAAATACTCACTTATTGACTTATTTGAGGATTCAATGATGTGTTAAAGACACAGAGAGGTGCAAATCCTCACTCTCCTTGACCTGTTCTTTCTAGCCATTACCATCTTCCTCACAGAACTGGCTGAAAACAGAAGGTATTTTAAAAGGATTTTAAACTATAATTACTAGCATACGATTCTGAAAAAAAAGGGATTAGTTCAAAAGAGACTGTAAATCATACTGTAATCCCTGAAAAATGTCATATCCCCCACATTTTGTTCATTTGATTGTATTCATGATGAAAGGTAACGTAATTACCCAAGCCAAGTTTAACCATTGGTTCAAAGGCTTCACGTCACTGAGCAGCAGAAGGTCTTAAATTTTAAAATTCATAAGAATCATGATACAGTGAGGATTCATGGGCCATGCACACTGAGAGTCTTATCCAGTGGGTCTGAGAGAATCCAAGAATCTGCATTCGTAATAAGCATCTTTGGCAAATAAGATGTTTCCCAATATTCTTCTAATGCCCCAGTCATGAGCATTATCTAGAAGCATTTTCTATCTACAGGTGGATAAAACAAATAAAATGATCTGTTTTCTATGTCTTGATAGCCACCTCTGCATTATATGAACAGAAGGATTCATCTTACCAGGTACGTTTACTTTTAAATAGTATTTTTAATTAACAGTACTGAATGTTCCCCAACATGTCAGGAACAGTGCTGGAAAGTTCCACATCAATAGTCTAATAAAAGTGTCAGTGAATCTGATTTGTCTACAAGGCCTTTGAAGGGTTTAGCATATTTCTGTTTTGAAGCATTATGACATCATAAAAGGTAATGTCAGTTTTCTAAGAGTTTACACAAAATCTCTTCAAATTATTGCCATCTTGTGGATTGTAGAATGATAAGGCATAGATGTGTTTTACTAAAGGGGGGAATGACAGAGGCATATAACAATACAAGGAACACAAAGCTCCTAAGAAACCCAAAGGAAGTGTTGAAAGGAAGCTAAAAACAAACTTGACCAAAAATGTACAGAACTCCCTAGCTGTGGGAGGCTTGACTGGGAGATTTGCTGATTGGTAAAGCTAACTAGGTCCCAAGGGAGAATTGACTATTCACCCCCCGATCACCACTCTCCATACACTGTCATGACCACTCCCTTTCTATGTTCATACCTCCCTCAAGATTTATGTTTATTTTAAGCTAAAAAATTGTATGCATTTTTAATAGAGTCGACTTAATCATAAATATAAGTTTATAAGTTGCTTTTATGGCATGATTAGGAAGTTGTTCCTTTAGCTTGTGAAAATACAATGGAAAATATATTGCAATTTTATCAGTGGTATTTTAGATGTCACACAATTTTTAAATTGGCCAACATTTACTTTAGAGATTCAAGAAGAAACAATTTCAAGCTGTTAACTTGAAAACTGTAGAAATTATATCATTTTCACTTCTCAAGCAGTTTTTTTTTTTCCAATTCAGACTGAGGTAAACACACAGGTATCTAGTTCTTTTTGCCAATGATTGTTATAATTTAACAAGATCTTATACTCAGTCCTGATATAGGTAAGCCTGGATGTTTTAAACTCTAAATATGATTTTTTTTACATTCAGAAAACTCAATATGGAATTAAAACATTTCTGAGAAAAGTTCTCTCCAGATGTGGTATATTTCAACTGTACCATTTTAAATAGTTGGTTTACCTACCAAAATATAAGGTGATTTATCTCGATTAAAAATTAGCTAAATTGTTTAATGATTTAGGGCTTAAAAAATCCTATGCCTATTAAATTATGGAGGAAGTTGGGCAGAGTGTGATAATTACTAGCAGTTCTGTTTCCTCTACCTTTTAACTGGTTTTAAGAAAAAATCTATAATTGCTTTTGGTGTGCTGTGTTGCAAAAAATTCTCATCCCCAGATCATATTGCTTAGCTCTAGGCTACAGTTAATTGGCAGTAAAGGCAGGAATATTACTTTCTGGAAATTAACTCTGTTTCAGGTGTTTCTCTGAATACTTCATGACTTTGGAGATGAAAGGAACTTTCAAATAGGCCTTCTGGAATCCTTAACAGTCAAATGGGTTATTTCAAAGAGCCCACCTGCTTGTATAATCCAGTGACAGTCAGAATTTCACTGTTTATATTTGGTGCCACGGGGTCTCAAGACTAATCAAGAGGTTAAAATATTTGCTAAACATAAACAGTATGCTAGAAGGAAGAAAGGGAGGGAGGGGTGGAGGAAGGAAGGATGGAAGGAAGGAAGGCCAGCCTAGAATAGTCTGAGGAATCTATTGGGTTGTCGTCATGGTTTATCTTTGTGCCCGAGTGCCCCATCATCACTGACAAGTACTTAAGCTAGAGAAGACAGGAGCTAAAGTACTGCAACCAGTATGTTCCTCTTCCTCCCTTGGAAGTCATGTATTCTTTTAAACTGACCTAAACGAGTTTATCTGTTCAACAGTTGTTCAGAAGTTTGCATGTAAATACCAATAGATTCCACTTCTTAAAGATAGGTGAAGACTCTTTGTTTCCTTTCTCCCATCCTCTCTGCCAAGTGGTAGGTTTCAATGAAAGTAAGTCTTAGGCTAGATTCTGCCACTCATACAAACATTGGTTATTAAGTAAGAACACCACCACCAACAATCAAATTCATGCAACTTATGTTAGTCATATTAAAGTCACCCAAACATTTTTAACTATCTGACTCTGGTCACAAGGCAGTGTTGTATTTGCCAATATGAGCTACTCAGCTCCCCTGTTCCTGCTTCTAAGACAATGAACAATGTTCTAGTTAGTGACTGCTCTGTCAGACAGAGTCTCAGAGTCATAACAATACAGAGCAGACCCTCAGTGTACATCTCTAATGAGTAAAAAAATAAAATTTTGTTGTTTTAAACTACTGAAAGTCTATGGGTTATTTGTTACTGCTGCATGACCTAGCTATCCTGACTGATACAGAGTTGTCATTGTAAACTCAGTGAAGTCCCCATTTATTGTCCCTTCTTCATTTCCACAAATATTTTAAATGAATGCTGTACTCTGAAATGCATGCAATAATGGTATGACAATAGGATCAACTAATCTTTTAAAGTTATAGAGGATTTAATCTTCCATATTCAATTGAGGGAAGGCTAGAAGTGGAGATGAGCTAAATGTTATATCTAGAAAACTATTCTGCAGTTAATTGTCTAATTTCACCAGATTTTGATTCATTCATGCAATGACAAGGTACCAATGCAATCATTTTTGCCAATCACATATCTTAAAAACCATTGAGAAAGTATTCCTAACATCTCTTATGCTAAACAGTGAACCCTGTCGTGCAGTCTTAAAAAAGCCATTGTCATTTCTGAAGTTTGTATTTCCAATAAGGTTATCTTCAAATATAAATTAACCTCCTTTAGGGTATAAATTACAGTTAATCTTCATGTGCACATAAATCAATACCCATAGTGAAGTATTACAGTTAAGTTCATTATGAACAATGTCAGTAAAATATCTCAAACTCTCATCTCACCTGTTTATAAGAAAATGGCCTCTTCTCACTCTAAGGACACACCTATCATGATCTTTAAAACTCTCTAGAGTTCCTACTCATAATGAAAGGGTTAATTCAGATGTTTCACCACCTTTTTGGAGGTGCTAGAACTCCAGGTATGCTATTTTGATACTGGAACATAGGACACATGCTATCAGAAATAAGTTGCTTCAGAAACAGATACTGTAAAACTGCAAAACATATTATTGAATATGACCCCTGGAACATCCAAAGAAAGTCTTCACCTTGTGTCCTAGTCACTGACAGTGTCATTAGTTGGAATCCCTTCCAGGTCTCACTGGATCTTCTAGATGCAAGGGAAGATGGCTCCTTTCCTCCATACCCTCCCACTTTACTCTGGTCAACGTTGCAATCAGTCATGCTTACTTCTTGCCAAAATTAGCCTGTGCTTCTGGTTTTGCATCTTTAAATTCACTCACCCCATTCTTCAAGTCCCAACAGATATCTTGAAACAGATAATTATTGTTTAAAAAAGACTATTTTCAAAAGTATAGGCATGTTAGAGATAAATCTAAGGACTAGCATGATACTCTAGGGCTATTTACAGTGGAGAGCTTTTACCATCCATACGCCTAAAGGCCTGGAGAAAGGAGAGGATATAGGAAACCAGAGACAAGAGTCTGGGAGACGGTGCTTGACAGGAGCTGTAATCTACTGTTGAAGGATCCCACCAACTTGCAACACCCCCACAGGAAGAAAGCTGCAAGGCGCATACCTAGCTTTACCCTTCAGTATCCCGTTGGTTTGTCCCATTGGCAAATCCAATCAGAAACAAGAGGGCATGAGAGCCCAATGTTGTAATACACACAGGTCAGCATCCCAGAGTAGAGAAGGGGAACAAAGGCATCTGGGCAGGTAAATGCAAAATACTTCACAGGAAACAAGCCCATCTCAGGATGCCAAGCTAGAACCCACCCAATGCCACAGTCAAGGTAATAGACAAACTCTTTTTCTTCCCAAAGTTTTCCTGTGTTCCTTTGTGTTTTGTGTTTTGTTTTGGGGAATAACACTTAAAATGATATCTACCATCTTAACAAAATTTTAAGTGCATGACACAGTATTGTTGACTGGAGGCAACTCGAATGTTCTTTCAGGCGAGTATATATGCCAAAGATGTAAAAGATGGTATCCTGCCAGCACACCAAACAGCATTCTGCCTGCTTTTATAAAAGGATTTAACTTGTTTGTTTGTTTGCTTGTTTGTTTGTTTGTTTAAAGAATGGTGGGAAGGGAGAGAGACACTGATGTGACAGACTTGCCTCTCACACATGCACTAGTCAGGGACCAGGCCCGCAACCCAGGAGCCTTGACCAGAAATTGAACCAGCAACGTTTTGCTTTGTGGAACAATGCTCAACCAACTGAGCCATGGTGTTCTGTCTGCTTTGGAGTTGAACAATCTTTTTTTTATTCTCAGACCAGGCTCCGTATTCACCAATAACCTCAGTGATGCACATTTCTCAGATACCAAAGAGAGGCCACAGGGGATCAATATGTCCTTTAGGCTCAAGGCATAGGCTTCCAATCTCCTTGTCACTGTTATCATTTTCTGAAGTTCTTTCATAGTCTCTGATCATAGGATCTACCATAAACCAGTATTTTATGAGGCCTGAAACCAAATCTTATACTTTTATGAAGCTCTCATTAGTGCCTGGAATAGTGATTCCATTGTTAAACTCTTGATATTTGTTGTTATTGTAACAGAGTTGTCGATCTTACTATAATAATGTCCCATTTAGAGCAAAATTAATGTACATAATTCCAGACTTACAACAGATAAATTAGTAGGTAATTTTATGTCTACATAGAGACTACATTGAATGGCAACCTTCTCTACCATATTTAAGGTAAGATTTTAATAAGAAAAATATGCAATTATTTGTGAACATATGAATTGTACCAAGCAGTGATTCTAATTTACATTGATTGTCTCAAAACTATTATCAATAAGGCAGAACCATATCTGATAATCAAGCCTTCTATCAGAACTAAAATATAAATAAAATATTTTTTCAAATTTTAGTTAAAAAATTAAACTTATTTCACTCAATATCGTTATTTCTATATGTATTACATCATTTTGTCAGCAAGACAATTCTAAAGACAAAGGAATCTTAACGTACAGTCCAAATCAAGTTAATAACTTATTAAGAATTAATTGCCCATTTTGAATTTGAATAGATATTTCTCAAAAAAAGAATAAAAACAGCCAATAAGCACATGAAAAGATGCTCAACATCATTAGCCCTTGAGGAATGAGATATCACTTCACATCCTTTAGGAAAATTAAAAGTATGGGCAACAAAAATAACAAGTGTGACAAATGGAACACTTGTGCATTCCTAGCAGGAGTGTAAGACAGTACAGATGCTGTTTTCCACAGAAAACAGTTTGGCAGTTCTTCAGAAAGTTAAACATAGAATTACCATATGATCTGGAATGCCACTTCCAGGTGCATACACAAAAGAATTGAAAGCAGAGATTCAAACAGATATGCACAACGATGTTCATTGCAGCATTATTCACAACAGCCAAAGGTAGAGCAAACCCAGTGTCCATCAACACATGGACAAACAAAATAGGGCACATACATACAATAGAGTCCTTCTCAGCCTTAACATGGACGGAAATTCTGATAAATGCTACAATATGAATGAACTTTGAAAACATTCTGCTAAGTGAAGTAAGCTGACATGAAAGAACACATATTGTGTGATTCCACTTATATTTGTGTCTTAGTCAGTCCATACACTGGGTGACTTAAACAACAGAAATTTATTGCTTGTAATCCTGAAAGTTGAGAAGTCTGAGGTGAGGGTGTCA
This sequence comes from Tonatia bakeri, assembly GCA_004024845.1. Lineage (NCBI taxonomy): Eukaryota > Metazoa > Chordata > Mammalia > Chiroptera > Phyllostomidae > Tonatia > Tonatia bakeri. Next base: position 170,344 of record PVIA01003304.1, read on the forward strand.
GCATGATTGGATTCTGGTCAGAACCCTCTTCCTGGTTTGCAGACTGCTGACTTCTTGCTTCTTGCTTTATTCTCACATGATGGAAAGAGAGAAATCATCCCTCTCATGTCTCTTCTTATAAGGACACTAATCCTCTTCATGAAGATTCCACCCTCATGGCCTAATGACCTACCAAAGGCCCCACCTCCAAACACCATTACACCAAGGATTAGGACTTCAGCATATAAATTTGGGGAAGATAAAAACATTCAGTCATTACAATGTGGTATCTAGAGTAGTCAAATTCATCATGATGTAAAGTAGAACAGAGGTTATCAGTGACTGGGGATAGAAGGGAATAGGAAGTTGCTGTTTGATGAGTTTCTATCGGGGATAATAAAAAAGTTCCAGAAATAAATAGTGGTGATGGTTGTACAACACTATGAACATATCTAATGCCACTAAAGTGATGAAATAAGAATGGTTAAAATGGTAAATTTTGTGGTATGTGTATTTTACCACAATGAAAAAAACTAATTGATGTTTGGGTTCTCCAGATCACTGCTTCCCACCCATTCCCAATTAGTGCTAATGACTGAGAGATATTGGACACATACAACTAAATAGGTTTTCTGAGTTGTGAAAGAGTATACAAAATTGTCATAACAAGTCATTATACTGCATTGTCACAGGCATTATAATGTGTGATAACATAGAGTTTAAATAACAAGATAAGTCATGGAAAACTGAATTAGTCCTTTGGTTGGTGAAAGATGTCTAAAATCCCGCAAGTCTAAGAAGTAGGAAAGGATGAATGTTTTAAAGAAAGTCTACAAATTTCACCCGAAGAGACACATAGGAATTTGAAGACTACTTTAAATCTCGGCCAAACTATTATATGGCTGAGATCATGCAACACTTCATAAACACAACAGCATCTTGTAGAAACCGTGTCCCTCTTCTAGTACAACAGAAAAAAAAAAAAGGTAAACCATAGTCATGCTCCACAATTTTTCCTCAATGGGACTTCTAAGGAGCTGATGTTTTCACTCAGTCTACCACAGACCCCTTCGAAAAAGCTTTAGCTAAAGATGTGCCAGAAGAAACACATACCTGTCAGGTTCAAGGTGGAGCCCTTGTGTCGACTTCAAAAGCAGCAGTGTTCTAGTAAGGTACTGGAAAGCTCCACCTGAGTTATGCTGGGTTAAAAAAAGCACAGTGCTGAGACCAAGATCACTTTTTCTTTGGGTTGCGTGGGTCACCATTTAGTTCAGCAGGTTAAATTTTTATGGGAATGATTGGATTGTCCTGAAAAAGCAAAACTGATTTAGGTGATCAATGCTCAACCTCCAAGTTCTCCCACAGCATATTTTAATTCTATTATCACAAAAATTGGTACAAGAGCCAGCTCTTCCAATCTAAAGACTGTTAATTTGAGAACTATGAATACCCACAGTTGTGAGTTTATGATGACTTCCTACTTCACTGCTTAATAAGATATTAACAATTGTCAATTAAGCTTTAATGATAGTATTAAAATGCAGACAAGGATAATTCATATACTTTTCTATGACTTGGAAATAGAACTTTTGTTCTCAAGAACAGAATCTATTAAAACAAACTCCAAGCATAAATTAACCACAGAACAAAATCCATTAACAGTCTTTATGTATAAATCAAAACAGAATAACTTCCATGGAACTGATAATAATTAACTCACACTTGCATAGGGCATTAAAATTTACAAAGTGTTTTAACATACATATCTTCACTTAATCATCATTAACACATTGTTTTATGTGCTGTAAGCTGAATGTTCAACTTTCCCTTTAAACAATCTAAAACAAAACATAAAGCAAATAGTAATGACTCTAAGAGTGAGTTGAGAACCACCTTGAATTTACAAAAGAAATTGTCTCATATTTTTTTCTTAAAAAAACAATAATTTTATTTAGATAAAACTATAATGTTTAAATGATCCTTGAGCCTAAATTACATGTTTGAACAATTCAACTATGTTACATGATGTAGGTAAGCAAAATATGAACACAAAGTTAAAAATGAATAGTAGGTATAAGACTAATCAACCATGACCAGAGAAGGACAAACAAGAAAGGCTGAAAATCTGCTATTCAGAATAAGTGTGAATTAAACTATTTTTAGAAGAATTTTAGTTCTTAAGTTAGTTTGCTCTCCTTATGTTTATGTTTTGAGGACTATGTGTCTCAAACATAAAAATGATAATTAAAATATTTTAAAGAATATTTAAAATATGACACATTAATAATTGAGATAAGCAAGTCCAAGCAGCAAGCGGAAACATCCAATAATGAGCAAAACATTGGAAGGGCTGGTGGTTATCTGCATACATAAGTAAGCAGAGGATCCTGGGAATTTTGCTTCTTTTGAGGAACAGGTTGGCTTTGGATCCCTATACTTCTGGAAAGGAGAAAGAATAGATACCAACCATTGTCTGTGGCTACTACTTATATAAGTCTCATGCCTCAAGAGGCAGGTAAACATTCACACAACAGTACAACATGATCATAAGCCAAGCCACCCCCTGACTTGATGACTGATTCTACAACAGCCTCATCAGTAATTACTGAGGAATAAGAGCTGAAACCACCAACGTGAGACGTGGCTCTGGATCAGAGCCCCGGGGCTGGTCAGGTGGGAGGCAGGTGAATGCAAATTCAAAATTGCTAAGCAGGGGAAAAGGAATATAGAGAAAGATATAACCTTCAGTATACAATGACCTTGCAAACACTTAAGACCAAGATACAGAAGTGAAAATACACCTAAAAGATTTCATAAATCAGAAGATGATTTATGCCAGACAAACTGGTATGCTCAAAGAAGTAAATAAAAGAATAATGCTCATAAAAAATAAGAAAGAAACCATAAATCCAAAGCAGTTAATAATAAAATAAGAATAAATGATGAGAAATAATAAAATTAAAGTTATATGTACTAAAATTAAAACACAATTAGCAGAAAAGATAAAGCTATCTTTGTGTTGGACCCAAAGAGAAAAAGGAATTAATAAATCGAAAACCAGTATAAAGAATTTCCTCAGCCCTAGCTGGCATGGCTCAGAGGATTATACTTCCAGCTGTGAAGCAAAGGGTCGCTGGTTCGACTCCCAGTCAGGGCACATTCCTGGGTTGCCAGTCAGGTCCCCAATAGGGGGCATGGTAGAGGCAACCACATCTTGATGTTTCTCTCCCTCTCTTTCTCCCTACCTTCCCCTAAAAAAAAAAAGAGG